>CAUYLG010034426.1:0-93051 GCA_963573385.1 Cacajao melanocephalus | reverse complement strand
TCTGGGCTCACTGCAATCTCTGCTTCCCAGGTTCAAGCGATTCTCCTGCCTCAGCCCCCCAAGTAGCTGGGACTACAGGCGTGCGCCACCACGCCCAGCTAATTTTTGTATTTTTAGTAGAGACGGGGTTTCACCATGTTGGCCAGGATGGTCTTGATCTCTTGACCTCATGATCCACCTGCCTCGGCCTCCCAAAGTGCTGGGATTACAGGCGTGAACCACCGTGCCTGGCTTGCCTACTCTTTCTGGTCAGCTCCGTGCCTTTCCAAGGATAGTAATCTGTTACCCTAGTTGGCTACAGGGTGTCGAGATTCAGGGAATGAAGCCTCTTACTCTGTGGCATCCTACAAAGAAAATGTCTGTGCCAGGGGCTCCAGTTGAATAGCATACCCCCTAACATCTCAGAGTGCATTCTTGACTGTCGGCTTCATGCTATGCATTGTGTAAATATGACATATATCAAAACTATGACTCCTCTTTCAGATGAAGAAGCACAGCATAGATAATGAGGAAAGTCATTTGCTTCATAGAGTTCTACATGGAATTAAGGCTTAGATGGTGTCATAGGCTGCAATTGTGTTGTCTGTCCAGACCTGAGCTCCCCACTTTTTCTGGTATAAGAACCCTCATTTCTGTGGGGAAATCCATTGCCAGTGGTCTGGATGGCATGGCCACAGTCCCTCTTCAGGGATGCACACAAGACCCTGGCCTGGCCAATCAGGATTCCTTATACCCTTGGCCACAGTAATTGGATTGGGGTGGTCATGTGACCCAAACCCAGATAAGCAGATCTTCCTATAGGACTTTTCTGCCAAAGCTATCAGGGAAGGAGCTTTATTCTTCCTGGGGTTGGTTGTTAATCTGGTAGGATGTGAGCCTTAGGTTACTACCCAGCCATGCCTAAAGCCAGACCTATGCTCTGGACTTTCTGCTTCGATGAGCCAAAATATTCCCTTCGTGCTTGGTGATATGAGGCTATAACTATTTACTTTACAGCCTCATTAATATAGGCTATAATTGGCATCTCTTCCCCATCTTCAAACTTCATCTCACAAATTCAAGGTGCTTATCAAGGAAGGACTGGGAGCTGGGGTGGTCTCCTGCATCTCAACAGAAGCTGGATTATACAGCTTTGTCGGACCCTCCCAGTTTCTGGATGCTTCCCTTGTATGAAAACCCGCTTTTCTATTATTGTCCCTGTGTGTGCTGACAGGTGTGTTTGTAAAGTTTCTCCCAGCTTTCCACCCCTACCCCACACAAAAACTTTTGTTTCTATCAGTAATTGTAAACTCCTGAGGGGAGAGCAAGCAATCATTCCTAGGTCATCTTTGTCTCCATCAATTCCTGGTCCAAGGCTCTCAAGTCTCTGATATGACTTCTGGTGGTTTGAGGGTACTGGAGTGTTTATGTGTGTATGAGTGTGTAACTGGGGAGACAAGGGGATGAAGAGGAAAGGACTGCCCAAAAGCATAAATGCTGAGAGAGAGAGAGAGAGAAGAAAGAGTGAGAGAGAGAGAGAAAGAAAGAATAAGAGAAAGAAAGAAAAGAAAAAGGAAGGAAGGAAGGAAGAAGGAAAGAAAGGAAGAAAGAAGGAAAGAGAAGGAATAAAGATCTGAGCACAGAGGACTCCTTGACTCTGCAGTGTCTGGGAGGCTCTGCTCAGTAACTTCAGCTAGCTTTACGTCATCATTTATTCAGGCCCCACCTTCTACCAAGAGAGAACCGAAGGAATGCATAACTATGGCTACTAAGATACAGACAAGGCTGACATAAATTCAGTGTTTACTTTCTTAATTGTGTGTCTTCCCTCCCCAGGAAAATTTGGCAGCACGGTGAGGTTGTTGGTTTTGTTTTTTATTTTTTGTTTTAAGAGATAGCGTCTCGCTGTGTGACCCAGGCTGGACTAGAACTCCCAGGCTCAAGCAATCCTCCCGCCTCAGTCTCCTGAATAGCAGGGGTTACAGGTGCCTGCCACCAGGCCCGGCCTCCCAGGAGAATGCGCCTGCCGCTGCCCCATCTGCACACTCATGCCATGGCTGGCCCACAGAGCAACGTTTCCCACAACAGCACAGGCTTTGGCAGCTTAGAAGCAGACAAGGGCGAAAGACTGAATAGCGTCTTCCCAAGGTTGGAAACAAGGCTCAGATGTCTACCATTTAAAAATATATATATTTAATATACAACTCAGGTTCTACCTAGTGCAACAAGGCAAGAACAGGAGGTAAAAAGCACAAGTTTTGGGAAAGAAGAAGTAATGTTGTGTATAGTCTCAGATGTTGTGATTTGTGGGCATAGAAAATTCTAAGAAATCCAGAAGAACATGACTAATGCGTGAATTTAGCACGCATACAGGATACAAAACCAGTATGTAAAAATCAATTGTATTTCTATATACTCACAAAAAACAACTGGCAATTGAAATTTTAAAAACTTTTTAAAAATCACTTCTATTTTATTTATTTATTTATTTTTGAGACAAAATCTCACTCTTGTCCCCCAGGCTGGAGTGTAATGGTACTCTCTCAGCTCACTGCCACCTCTGCCTCCTGGGTTCAAGCAATTCTCCTGCCTCACCCTCCTGAGTAGCCTGAGATTGCAGGCATCTGCCACCACGCCCAGCTAATTTTTGTATTTTTAGTGGAGATGGGGTTTCACCATGTTGGCCAGGCTGGTCTCGAATTCCTGACCTCAGGTGATCCTCCTGCCTCAGCCTCCTAAAGTGCTGGGATTACAGGTGTAAGCCACCACGCCGGGCCAAAAAACATTTTTTTAAATTTTAAATATTTTAAGAAAATATTGAAACATTTTATGTAAATCATGACCACACTGACCCAATTACTGTGGCCAAGGGCATGAGGTGTTCTGATTGGCCAGGCCAGGGTCTTGCACACATCCCTGAAGAGGGGCAATGGCCATGCCATCCAGACCACTGGCAATGGATTCCCCACAGAAATGAGGGTTCTTTTACGAAAGGCCCTGTGCACCCTGGGTGTGGGCCTGACCCATCCATCCTACCTACCTGGGTATCTTAGTTTTTAGGGCTACCATCTTATAGCACCATGAACTGAGTGGGAGACAACAGAAATGTATTCTCTTACAGTTCTGGAGCCAGAAGTCCAAAACCAAGGTGTTACAGAGCCACGCCTCCTCCAAAGTCTTTAGGGGAAGGATCCCTGTTTCTTCCAGCTACTGGGAGCCCCAGGAGTTCCTTCGCTTGTGGGCCACATAACTCCAGTCTCTGCCTCCATTTCCTGGTAGCCATCTTCCTTCTGTCTCTGTGTCCAAATTCCTCTCTTCTTTCAAGGACACAAGTCACACTGAATTAGGGCTCTTCCACCCTATTCCAGTATGACTTACTCTCAAAGTCTCACTCGATACTCCAGGCTGGAGTGCAGTATGGCGATCTAAGCTTACTGCAACCTCTGCCTCCCCGGTTTAAGCAATCCTCCTACCTCAGCCTCCTGAGTAGGTGGAACTACATGCATGCACCACCACACCCAGCTAATTTTTGTGTTTTTAGTAGAGATGAGGTTTCACCATGTTAGGCTGGTCTCAAACTCCTGACCTCGTGATCCGCCCGCCTTGGCCTCCCAAAGTGCTGGGATTACAGGCTTGAGCCACCGCGTGCAGCCCTTGACTTACTCTGAACTGGTTTACATCCGCAAAAACCCTATTTCCAAATAAGGCCTCAGTCACATGTACTAGAAGATGCGACTTGAGCATATGTTTTGTGGGAGGACACAGTCTAACCCATAACACCAGGTGTCCACCCTCCACTCAAACGTATCTGTGAGGATGTTTAGTTGTACACGTGTCCAGGCTTGCCATCACACAGGTGTGTGCAGTGCCCCTGCCAAGCACACCTCCATGCTCTGTCTGTGTGGACCTGTGCACTGGGTTTATTTCAAACACGGAGGTTTCTTTAGTGCTAATCTGGTTTGCTCTCCTCTCTGTTCTAAGACTCCTACCTGCCTACAGCGACTGTGCTCGCACACAAAAGCAAGGGTTTTCAATGACTCTCCTCGAGTAAAGCAGTTCTTTCCTGACACATTTCTTCCTCCAATTATATACTTACCTCCCCGAGTGGCTTACTCAGGAGCAAAGACAAAAGGCTCAGGACTCAGGCTGACTCAGGGCACATACACACACACACACACACACACACACTTTCACAAGGACCCCACAGTTTGTCTTGAGTGAGACAAATATATGCAAAATGCCTCACAGCACCGCAACCACTAGGGTCTTCTACTCTAGAACTGTATGTACATTTAAAGGCATAAACATTAACATCTGAACATATTCTTTGCAGATTAAAAACCCCAATAATAACTCGTCCCCCGCGCCCCCCCAAAATTACTCTAAGGCTGCCACTGATCTCCCCATTGGCAAGTGGGAGCAAGTAGGAGGTGGGAATAGTATAGCCTACTTGCCTGTTCCAATCCCAACTCCCCCAAGAAATGGGGGTTCACAGACTGAGTTTGAGAACCTAGAATTGTCGGGGCAACCATTCTGCCTGATGTAGAAGTAACTGGACAGGAACCTGAAAAGCAACAGGTCATCTCTGCCTCTTATTGGTGAAATACAGTTTATCAAAGTGGGCAGAAAGTTTGAGGTCATATATCAACCTTCCCATTTTACAGATGGTGAGACTGAGGTCATGAAAGTCATTCAGCATTGCCTACGCTCACAGATCCAGTGTCTCCTGCCTCCTGGTCCAGTATTCTTTTCCCATCCCCTCCTGCCTCGTTCCCTGCCCCCATCTTTTTAGACTTGGGGAACAGCAGTGGTAAAGAGGGAGGATAGAGGGAAGAGTATTCCATGTCCAGGGAAGGCTAACAGGAGAGAGCCTGTAAGGTATTCAGACCCAGCTGAGGCTTCCTCCACAACCTACACTTCTCCCCCAGAAAGTTCCATGGCATCCACTGGCTGCCCAGCCCTTCTGCTGATCTATTTAACCCAGAGACTCTGTGATTGCTCATGTGCTTTGATCCTGCAGGCGCCGGCAGCTTTTTGTTCTATTATTCACTGCAGGGCGGATGCTGAGTTGTCTCTCCTTATTACAGGCAGTGGTTGGGCTGCCCACTGCCTCCGCAAGGCCACTGGGTGATAGCCATCAATAAGTCAGTAGCAGCGGCTGGCTTTCCCTTTTGGGAAAGGGTTTTGTACCATTTCAGAATCATCATTTTCTACAAGCGTCCTTTTTTGGGAGATATCTGGAGAGAAAAACAATCAGCATAACAATTACAGAAATCCATGTAAAGATGCTAAGAGGCATACCTTATCTGCCCAGCTGGGTGGCGGCTTTTGAAGGCAGACCCTGCCTGTATATCTGTGTGCCCTGCACAGCATCTGGCACATAGTGAGACATCCTTTAATGTTTATTTAATGACCAAATGTGTGAATGAACATCTCCTCCCAAGCCTCAAACCCATTCCCTTCAAAAACAAGAGGAGAAGAGGCACTGAGTATCATCAAAACTTTTAACCATGTGGCACTCTGGATAAATCTGTTTGTTTATCCACAATCTCCCCACATACACACTACGAGACACAAGCTCTATACAGGCACTTTGTATATTCCCAGCACCTAGAACAGTGCCTCGCATACAGTAAATCCTTGGAAACATGTGCAAAAAATGAATGAACTGGGTGTCAGGAGACCTGGGAATGAATTCCAGCTCAGTCACCAGCTGGCTGAGTGACCTGGGCCGGTACTTCTCTCCGGATCTCAGTTTGCCCCGCTGTGTGGCAAGAGCACTGTGCCAGATCTCCAATAGAATCAGTCATCTAGTCTAGACACTTCTTGAAGAACATGGGACATTGTGTCACCCGATCAAGTCCATGCTGCGAACCTTCCGGACCCATGTTCTGTCCCGGACTTCTTCCTCCACAGTCATGAGGTGCTTTGATAATCTATGCAGGTGCAATATGACCGGGTCACACAGTAAAATCCCAGGGGCCTGCAGCGAGAGGGAATCTGTGGAGGCTACAGAAAGGACTATCCTAGAATGGAATGCATGACTTCTGCAAAAGTCACAGCTTCATTTCTGCATTTGCTCTCCTCCACCAATAATCCAGGCACAGAAACTCTCCCCCACTCTCCTCCCTGGGGGATACAGGATAATGTGTCCATCGATGGGATGGAGTCTGGAGCTGAGAAAGGCATGAAAAAGAGGGGAGCCCTGAAGAAGCCATCTCCTTAGCAAACCATCCTGGGGCATGCAGGTGGAATGGCCGAGCAGCCAACACTCACTTCCGCAAGGGCAGGGTGATGTTTTTCGTGACTAAGCTTCAAACCCCGGACAAGAGGAAACATTCCAAGGCTGGAGACAAGAACAGGGTGGGGCGCAAAAAGCTGAAGGACAATGCAGAATCAGGGGATAGGAGAAGACTCAGGCACACCCAGCTAGTGACGATGAATTTAAAGAGAACTGTATGTACTGTGGCTCCCTGCGTGGAACGGGACCATGATTCTCACGCCAGAGTGTGGGCTCACCCCTCTCACCTAAACCTTCCCTTGTAGGGTGTGCCCTTCAGATAGTTACGCTTGGGTGGGCCCTGAGCAACCCCTCCACTCTCACCCCCGCCTTGCAGAAAGCTGGCCTTTCTGGAATGGTGACTCCTCGGGGTGTACGATGCCTCCGTGGGGTGGGCAGAAGGGGTGGTATCCCCTGTTTGCAGCCCCTGGGGTGGCAGGCGTGGATAGGCTGGCCCTGGCTGGCTCCTATTTCTGGGTCTTGACACCTCCCCGCTGCCTGCCTCCTCCTCCCTCCTCTCCCCTAAGCCGTGGAGCTGTTAGGCCCGCGGTGCCGCGCTCGACGACAGGGCCAAGGCAGGGGAGGGGCCGGGGGACGGGGCAGGCGGTGGTTCCCAGCACTGCCCTCACCTGATATTTACTTTCCAGGCTGTTGGCTCCCAAACAATACAGTGCATGCCGATTTGCAGGATACCTTCCGTCTAGTTTCCCAGTAAACCACTCCCACCAAGCAAACACGCAGGGTTCCCCTGGCCCGCGCGGACCTGGAAAAACACAGCGTTTGGCTGGCCTCCCCGGCTGGCCTGCCCCGCCGCCTCCAGCCCAGCGCCGGCTTCCGCTGCGTGGAGGCGGCCGTGCCATGGCGCCTTGCGGCCACGAGAGGGCAGCCGCGTGCCGCAGAAACCCGGCCGCTCCCGGCTTCCCCGGCCTGCGCCTGCGCAGACCCGAAGTTGCCGCTGGCTCCGCTCCTGGCCCGCGCTTCCGGCTGCCGAGGCTGCCGCCCTTAGTGAGCTGTGGCTCTGACGTCCCGGGAGGGAACAAAGGGCGGGTTTCAGGCCTCCGGGCTGGGCAGCTCCCCTCTGAGGCCCCAGAGATGCGATAGAGGCGGTGAGATGCAGCTGGAGCTGGGGACGCAGTCCCCGGCCGTCGGGGAGGCCGCGATCTCGGAGCACTGACCGCGCTCGCCCTGCCTTCACCCCTCCGGCCGCCTGCCGCACCCGCAGCTGAAGGCCCCTCCGCTGGGTCACGTTCCTCCATCCCGCTGCAGTCTGAGCAAGGTCGCCTTCATCCTTGACAGACAGAAGCCCTCTACCCGGAGGCCCGGGGCCTGGGAGAGGGCCGTGGGAACGTCGCAGAGCCCCAGTAACGGCGCTGTGGACTGCATCCTCTTATTGCTTGAAGTTTCAGGCTCACAGCAGAAAACGACTCCAGAGCTCGGCCAGGCACCGATGAGAAGAAAAAACACAGGAGAAGCACATTGCCCAGGGCCATGGAACTTGCCAGTGAAGAGCAAACCAGGCCACGTTGGGCCCCTGCTTGGGACCCTGTCCTGGCATCCCCAGCTTTTGGAGAAAGTCAGCTGTCCCAAGGCCTCCAGGCCCACCAGCATCGTCTGGCTCTGATTGCTCTCCACCATGCCCCAGGCTCCTTGCAGCTCTTCCCCAGGTCCCGGCTACGCACATCGGGCTCCATGATCCCAGCCTCGCCCAGCCGAACTCTGCCCAGCGAACTCTTGCTTGTCTTCTAGGTGTTGGCTTAGAAATCATTCTCCCTGCAAAGTTTTCTAGGCCTTCCCTGCACCTCTCACACAACCCCGTGCAACACTGTATTCCAGGGTAGCCCACACAGAACCTCACCGGCTTGTTCACTTATCTGATCCAGAACACGAAAGGCCCACACAAGGTCTTAATCGACATGTCCCCTACATCCAAACCCGTCCATGACAGGGACTCCATAAATATGTAATGAATGGATCCGAGCTGCCCCATGCAGTCCCCAATTTCTGGGTCCATGTAATTTTCACCGTGTTGCCCACTGGCCCTTTCACTACTGTAACTAAAATAAGCAGATGTATGGCCTAGAAGAGTCTATGCTACGTGGCAGAGGTGGGGAAACCAAATGTCAGAACAAGAGCCTGCTCTTTTCCAATTCCTGGGAGAATATTATGACGTTTCTTGCTTCTGAAGCCTGGAGAATTTCCAACATGACAGTCTCCCTACTTCTGTGGTCCAGAGGGTACTTTCTAACTTGGGTTATTCTCATTATTCCACTCAGAGAAGTTAACTGCAAAACAGGTTTTAAACCATGCATCAGGATTTACAGAGGTTGAGGGACTGCATGAGTCCACTTGAACCAGAGCAACACGATTTTATTTTTTATGATGCAGGAATTTCTTTTGGGGAAAGAAAAGGAGCCAAGAATTCTATTAATGCTTTAAAAATGTTTCAAGTGGGAGGAGGGTGTAGGGACAGGGAACTCTACTTTCTGCTGAATTTTGCTGTGAACCTAAAATTGTTCTAAAAAATACTGTTTATTGATTTCTTTGAAAAATGTTTTAGATGTCTACAGCACCAAAGGATTATAAAGTAGAGCAGCTGAAGAGCTGTGGACAATTGTTAAGAACTAATATTTCCAAGGGCTGTACCTACATCCCAGTGAAGCACATATGAAGACTTCCCAACCTAGGGAAGCTTTCCCTTTCCTTTTATGTGGAGGCTATTTAGTACTACCCGTTGTTTCTTCTTCTCTGACACCAGGGAGTCTGGTTTTTTAGGGAGGTAGTTAGGAACTGAAAAGTATTTTTTTTCCAGAATTTGTTACATTCATAGAAAAAGTTGCTATGTTACCTATTTGAACAAGAGGAAGAGTTGAACACTTTATATTTCTTGAGATGGGGAGAAAAGAGTGTCAGGCAGAGGTGGCAGTGATTCAATGGGAGAAAGACTCAACTGGTCATGGATAGCTTTGAAGATGGAGAAGGGGCCACTGACCAAGGAATGCAGGTGGCCTTGAAAATCTGGAAAAGGCAAGGCAACAGAATCTTTCCCAGAGCCTCCTAAAGGAACAGGCCTGCTGACACCTTGATTTTAGACACATTTCGGACTTCTTACATCCAGAACTGTAAGATAACAAACGTGTGTTGTAAGCCACTACGTGTATGGTTATCTATCACAGCAGCAATAGGTAACTAACACAAACACACCCCAAAGGAAAAAAAAATTCCTGCCATAGATCACTCAAGTGGTAAGAAGGAGGCTAACTGGAGAGGGGAGACAGATTGGCTATAGAGCTACTGTGAAGAAAAGGAATTCTTGCAATAGTAATAGAGGTTACCCAGATCAAACTGTATATATTCTTTGTTGTTACAAAATCAGTATGAGTTGACACCACGTGGACATATTGGTAGAGCATTTGCGTGTCATTTTATATTTTAACTATATAGCCATTTGTATTTCCCCTGCTAGCCTGAAAGATTCCAAGATGGCATTCATCTTTGTATTCCTGTTGCCGGCTGTGGCTTCCATGAATAATACCACCTTAGGCACTTCACACTTCCCAGAGCACTTGTGTGGCCATTATCTGTTTTGAATCTTACCACAACTCTTGTGAGGTCAGGCAAGACTGGTGGTGGCATTATCAATAGATTCCATCTTACAACAGACTGGCGCCCAAATTTCTCTGACACTCAGGCTCTCCTCTCCCCAAGAGTCCACCCATTTTCTCTGCAAAGTGAATTCTAAACACATAAGAGAAAGTTGAGGCACTGCTGGCCTCCTAAGAGTCCAAACTGGGTGCTGGGCTCTCCAGTTACTGTAGAGACCTTCTTGGTCTTCTTCCCACTCTGAGCAGAGGAGAAAATCCTTTGTGCAACTGATAGTGGAGGAGAAAGGCCCCACAACAGTGAAACCACCTTTGGTTTCACTCAAGGACATTGAGCAGTGTGGCCTAGAAATGAGGATGGGAAGGGTCCAGGTGGGGGAGAGGGGCCAGGCTGACCCAGGAGTCCCCGGTCCCAGACCCTACTTCTTGCACTATGACCCTCCTAGGGAAGTGTGGCTGAGGAGGGAGGGAGAAAGAAAGGTCATGCTTTCAGCCTGAACTTCAGGACCTGGCCTGAGGACAGATCAGAAGAGAATGGTATCCGTCACCATCTTACAGTTTTAAAATTCTTTGTATGGTGTCATGTTCTCACTTACAGAGACAGTACGGTCTCGGGAGTTAGAGACAGGTTCAAGTCATAGGTCTCCACTTACGAGTGGTGTAACCTTGGCAAGTCATTTTTCCTGGATGAGATCCCATTTCTCCATCAGCAGAATATGGCCAGCAAAATAGTTGGAAAGATAAAAATAACATATGTAAAGTACATGGAAAATAATAAGCACTCAAATGGTAGCCATAGTTATTTATAACCAAGAAAACAGAGAGGGGGAGTGGGTTTCTCCGGGGTGGACAGCTGATAATTGGTGGAACCAAGATTCCAGACACCCCCAGAAGCTTCAGTTCCTTATCCAAAAGACCTTCTGCTCCCCGGAAACTAAGTCTTATACTTCTGTAGCCAGGTGCCACCCTCCAAGGCAGATCTCTGCCCACCGACTCACAGAGAGTGAGCCCCCACCAAGAACCCGCTGGAAACCGGGCGCCACACAGCTGCGCATATCTGGAACCTCACGCGGCTGGAGCCCTGGGGGGCGCGCCCGGACCCGAAATCTCCGCTCAAGACACTTGAGGGCCTGCACGTCTCCTTTCTCCGGCCCCTGTCCCCGTCTCCCGTCCCAGCGCAGAGGGGCAGTGCGGGGGGTGGGGGGCAGTAGGGCTGGGGCTCTGGCCTTGCCAGTGAAGCCCCAGGACCCGTTCGCTTGGGGTGAAGGCGTGGGGTGCGGCACGCGGAGCGCAGGAAGCCCCGAGTCCCAGGCTCAGACCCAGCTGCGGACCCCGTCGTGCAGCCCTGGCGTTGCAAGCGTGGACCGTGGGCGCGAGGCCCCGGCGGGAGGCACTCGACGCGGCTGCGGCCGGGTCTGCAGGGTCCTGGCGTCAGGAGAGGGTCCTGGCGCGGCGCTCTCGGCCCGCCCTGGCCCGCGGCCCGCAGAGTTCAGACGGGGCCGAGGCAGCCAAGCTCTGCTCGCTCGCGCCAGGCGATGGAGCCAAGGCTGACGCGCGGTTCTGAATCATGTTTGCAGGAGCTGAGCGGCCCCCAGGGCTCCGCGGAGACGCTCTGCAGGGCAGTCCGGGCCCTCCCTCGGCGACGGGGCCCAGCAGAAAACTCCGAGTCCGGGGCTCTGCCAGGCGCCGGCACGGGATCGCGGGAGATGCCGGCTTCCCCTGACTCATCACTTCGGGATTCCACGTCAGTTACGTGGGATGGGGACCCCAGAGCAGACCGCGGACGGAAAGGAACGGCGGTTTCATTCTCCGCAAAAGAAATCCTCAAGCGCACACGTGTGCCCCCTGCTCACGCAGGCCTCCAGCAGAGGCGCCCAGGTGGGCTGTGCAGAAAGAACTTCTGAAAGTGGGCACCTGCTTTAGGAGACTGGCAAGCATAGGGAGCTCCCAACCACCTGTGCTGTGCCCCCAAGGGGCCTTCTTACAGCCCTGATGTGCCCCTTACTACAATTGAGGCTGTTTGCGAGTACTAAAGAGCTTTGCGTTATGCAGGGCCCTGTCAACCAACCATTCCTCTATGTACCCCAACCTGTGAAACTGGCAGGACCGGCACCTTTATTCGTTTAATAGGTGAGAAAGCAAAGGGGTGGGAAAGCCTTAGGGTTCTGTGCCAGGCTGCCTAGTCAGGCTCTGCCAACCAAAGATTGAGGTCCCTTCTCTTTTCCCTTTCCTGCCAGGAGCGAAGAAGTGTCCACTCTCTCTACTGAGAGGCCTCCACTTTGAGAATTAAGGCAGTCAGCCACTGCTGTGTGAAGGGGTGTTGACAGCAAGTGACAAGGAAACAAATCTTTATAGCAGGAAAAATTGCTTAAGTGGACTCCTTAGCAGCTTCCCTTCCATTTGGAATGAAGATTAGCACCACCCCTAGCCCTAGAGCTGTGATTCTCAAATTGTGGTGCCCAAACTAGCAGCAGAAGCATCACCTGGGAACCAACTGGAAATGCATATTAGGTGCCCCCTCCTAGGCCTACTGGATCAGAAGCTTTGAGGGTAGAGCCCAGCAATTTTATTATTATTATTTTTTTTGCTTGTCATATATATACAGATATGTAAATCCAGAATGGATCAAACAGAACAATCATCACAGATGTAGGTGCCGGACATGGGGCAGAAAGTAGCTGGAAAAGTATGCCTTAGGGAAGTTAAAGACCCTAGCCTCATTCTTATCTTGTTTCAATAGCTGGACCTAACATCAATAGCTTACTTTCCCATTGTTCTAGTTTCCTCTGCCCCATCTACAAACTTGGCACGGCCGACTTGCCTTGCAAGGCCTCAGTTGAAGGACCCCATGTACACACAGGCCAGTACAGCAGTACTAGGCTAACTAAAAGGATCTCCTCCCCACATGTGGTCTCATTCCAAGTCTGTGGCTGACTACCTTCATTGTTGTGTGTTAGATGGTTTCATCCCATGAAAATATGGCCGCTTCAGCATAAAATAGTTAAATCTTTATAATGATCAAATATCTCATCCTACCCAATTTTACATGCAGCTGAAAAATGGCAGGCTAGGGACATAGGACATTGAGAACTTTATACTGTTAGAATTGCCACCCATTAAATGATCACTAGCTAATTGTCACTAAATTTATAAATTAATGAAATTATCTATAGAATACAGCAAAATCACAGTAAAAGGACTGAATTTGCCCATTTCTGCTCAGGAAGTCCCTAACCTTCATATGTTGTCCTTTTGAGCCCAGTAATTTTTAAGGAGCTTTCCTAGGGATTGTCTGATACATGAAGGAGTTTTGAAAACCACTGTTCCGGAAAAGCCTATATATCGGCTAGAAGCAAGCCCTGTATTGAAAGACTGAATGCCATCACTGCTTAGGAGGACCAAGGAGGCAAGAAATGAACTGGGAAGCCCAGAGTTAGCAGCAGCGTGGCAGGTTCATCCCTTGGAGTCTCTGTTGTGTTTGGGGCCCCATAAAATATTAGAAAGTGATGGAAACTTTGGACTCCATATAATACTATATTTACATACTCACTCAGCTCTCAACTACTCTCTAACTGTATCTACTGAAGATCAGGTCTTCAACTTGCTAAGGCTGATCTGGGCATTAGCCGACTCTCTGAATTGAAGGAAACAGATGTTACCAGGTCATCTCATCAAATGGTGCTCTATTGTTTGGTAGATGATGTAGTAAGTGGAGCAGACACTGCTGTTTGCTTTCTCCTTGGCTAACAGAGGGCTGACACTGACTGGGGTGAGGGATAGAGCTACTCTGTGCTTCAGGTGCCTGCATTCCTCCCTGCTGGCCCCAGTGATTGATTTAGGAATGGGCAGAGGGGGCAATTCTGACCAATGAGATGTGGGAGAAGCTTGCTGGGGAGCTGGTGGAGTATTTTCCTTTCTCTTTAAAAGGGGCAAAGGAAAGGTGCATTCCCTTTTTTCCCTTTTTCATCTCTGAATGTCATTGTCTGGAACTGTTGCAGGCTTCCGATACCATGAGAGAAAGTAGGCTAGAAGGACAAGCAAAATAGAGGGTGATGGGAGGACCCAGGAAACACCTGGGGCCTTCATGACATTGTTGAGCCACTAAATTAGCCAACCCAAGGAGTCAGGGAAATGCTTAGGATTGTCTTATTGAGTGAGATGACTTATTTTTCTTATGAAGACTGCTTTTAGTTGGGTTTTGTGTTACTTGCAGCCAAAAGCATCCTAATTGATGTAATTAAAGAGACTAAAATCTCACTGTAATACCACAGCAGAGACCGAAATCCAGCCAGGTGTCAGAAGGAGGCATCAGGAGGGCATTCGGGATCCCTGGCCACTCTAAGCATGGGGCTGCCTCATCTTCCTCATCCCTCTCAGGAGTTCCCAGTTCCGAGCTTTCACCATGAATGTGGTCCCACGGCTCTCATGTTGTCTCCCTTTTTGCATCTGTTGTTTTCTCTTTCTGCCAGCTGCCTGGTTCTCTCTGTAATTTCCAATTCAAATGTCCAAAAATGAGAACTTGATTGGCCTAGTTAACCACACTGCTCCTGATAGGAAAGAGATTCCATGCCTGGCCACCTTACGGGTTGTTAGTCAGTCTATGGACCTGCTGTCCTTGGATCAGTTTCCTCCTTCTTGTCTAAGATAAGGAGAATGGATACAGGGCGTGGCCAGCCCCACTCTGCCTGAGGCCCTGGCAGAGGCCGGGGCTGGGAAGATTCCACTAGAAGGAAACAGTGCTCTTGGCAGGTACTAAGACTGACTTGCCAGCAGGGCCTTTCTTAGGAACAATGAAATGGCAGTGCTGAGTCTACCAAGGTCAGAGCAAAGGAATCCACTGCTACCACAGCCCCTTTCTGTTGCAGATTTGTTCTACACCCAAGAGTAAGGGGTGTCAGGCCAACATGTTTGCCTGGGTACCTAAAGCAGACCCAAACACAGTCATACCACTCAGAAAATATTCCTGCCCCCAGTGCAACCACCCATGCATCCACACAGGAAGCAGACACTCTGCCGCTGCCCAAAACGTGCACACCACACATGATGTTTGCATATGGCATTTTATGGGAAACTTTTTAAGAGTTGTTTTGCTGTTTGAGTCCCTGTGAAACCCTTCACAACGCAGCACTTTGTTGGGATGTGCGAGCAGCAGCCACGGTGATGGAACAGGATGCAGAGTGAAGAAATGACTGCCGCAAAACGTATCCTAAAACAAAGGTTTTAAAAGAACATGGGACACAAGCGCCGAGACGCCCAAGTGTGAGAGCCTCACACTGCTCTCCCTGTGTTCTTGGCATTCTCATAGTGTGTGTGATTCTCTAAGAACAAGTAGTCATGGGAGTGGAAGAGGTGGGAACTGTGCTGCTTCTGTCACTTATTAGTTCTGTATCCTTAGGCAAGTGGTTTGAACTTCCGGAGCCTCGATTTCTTCATTGGTAAAATGTGTCTAATAATACTTCCCCGGTTGTATTGCCATAATCCTTGTATACGATAAGTCAGTGAAGAAAATGTTGGGCACATAATATAACATGTTAAAGCTTTCATTTTAAAAGATCCCTTCCCTGAGGCAGGCATGCTACCTTATTATTTAGAGAGAATCATGGTCAGAAGCACCAGACTATGGTATTGATCAGATCCTGTGATGTCTGTCACCCTGCTCAAAGGTTTCAGTGAGGTTTCAATGAGAATTCACTGAGGCCCTCATCAGAAATGAAAAACGGCTGGGAGGTGCCTAGTGGGTGGTGGGCAGTTGGGAGGACAACAGTTTCATTAATGTTAATCTGCCCAGGATATGGTGAGAAAATCACAGTAGCTTCCAGAGCCGAGCCCAAGGATAATGCATTATCTTATGCTACATAGAAAGCGGGCTAGGACCCAGGCCTGATACCGGCTAGGACCCTAAAGGAAGACACTCAAGTTCCCCATGGAACAGAGACCACTGTTATCAGTTAGTGATTGCTACTGAGGCAAGCCACCCGGAACAGAAAGAGATGGGTCAGGAATGGGAATAGAATTTGCAAGATTTGGGAGCCAAAGGACCTTTGGCAGCATGGAGAAAGAGAGATTTAAGAATTCTTGGGGCTAGAGTCAGGAATGGTCTATTAGACATCTGAGAGCAACTGAAAGTCCAGTGCGGCTGTCTGAGGCCACACTCAGAGAGGAAATCAACATTAGTGTTGAAGAGGTTTTAGGGATCCCTACAGGCCTTATAGTAGGGTTACTACAGCCTGTGGTGTTACTTAAGATGGTGGACAAAAGCAGAGCCTGTGTTCCTCAAATAGTATTTTCTCAAGAAGACAGAATTCTAAGATGTCCCCACCACCCCACCCCTACCCGCCAGCTTCCCACACTGACCCTGGTTTACACACCCTACGTAATCCTCAGGACTATAAATATGATGGATTTTCCTCCTATCATTAGGTTATATTAATTTGGCACAGTTGGCCTTAAGATAAATTACCTGGGCAAGCTGGACCTAATCATCTGAGCCTTTCAAAAGTAGACCGTTTCTTCTGGCTTGTTGCTGAAGGGGAAGTTGGAGATTTGGAGCATGAGAGGGATTTGAGGCTCCACTGCTAGCCTGAAGATGGAGGGGACCACCTGATAAGAAATGTGGGTGGCTCTAGCAGTTGAAAGCAGCCTCTAGCTGGCAGCCAGCAAGAAAACAGGAATCTCAGTTCTACAACCACAAGGAACTGAATTTTGCCAAGAATAAGAATGAGCTTGAAGTGGAGTCTTCCTCAGAGCTTCCAGAGAAGAGGCCAGCCTGGTTAACAGGCTTGATTTTAGTCTTGTGATACCCTGAGCAGAGAACTCAGCTATGCCATGCCAGATTCAAAGCCTGCCTGGCCCGCAGACCTGTGAGCTAATCAATGGGTGTTATTTTAAGCTTCTAAATTTGTGGTGATTTATTATGAAGTAAAAGAAAGTGAATACAAATTAGTGAAGAACTATGTGGTTCAGAGTTAGGGCTAGAAATGTATCCGTCTTCATCAGATTTAAACTTTGGTTTTTCCCACATTTATTTCCTTTTTATTTTCTGTTAGCTTCTTTAGGCATATTTTTTGAAAACTTACAATCTGATTACTAGGAACCAGAAAGAATTTGACTATACCCAAGTACTAAAAATAAATAAATAAATAAGAAAATATGAGAAAGATATAAGGTCTTCATCCTGCATCTGCCACTTAGTTTGTATGGTTTTGGGAAAATGACTTCACCTCCTTACATCTTAGTTCCTCATCTATAAAATAGAGATAATAATATTTACCTACTGAGTAAGCATTGACAAGTATCAAGCAGATATTTGTACAGCAGTATTCATTGCAGCATGTTTTACAATAGCCAAAAGTCAGACTCAAGTCAAATAATCTATTTCAATGGCCTTATAAAATAGACACCTGTATATATTAATAAATAAATGTGAGCTACTATTTTTATTCAGATGGAATAACCAGCAAGATGCTCAGGGCAGCAGGTGACTCAGCGGCAGTGAAAGTTCCAGCTTGAAAGCCTAGAAACCCAATAGAGAGAAAAAAATTAGTAAGTAGAGGCCCTGAGAGAAGGCACTGGGGAGTCACTGCAGGGGCTATTTCTCCTCTTGAGTGTGCTTTCATTATGCAAGTAAAAATGAAAATGCAGACTGAGAAACAAGCTAGACTAATTCTCAGCCTCATTGAGAACAGAGTTTAAAATCCTTAGCAGAAAAAAAAGTAATATGACCCCCAAAATAGCCAACTAAATTGCTTAGAGAGCAGAAGAAAAAAGGAAGCCCCAACAGAGTACATTATGTAATGAGGACATTACACAGAACAAATGAATGGAATCAAACACCCATAAAGCAGAGGAGAAGCAGAAGTCTTGCAGGAGATGTTATCATTGGCTCAAGATTAAATGTGCCTGTGCTTAAACAATGGTGTGTGAAATGTCTTAAACAGGAAAGGAATCCTTGGAAAGAAAGGCTGTCAGCAAGGCAAAGTGGTATTTGGAAATTCAGTCTATGATATAACAAAGAAAATTGGACAAGAGATGAGTGACAAGCACACCCGAGAAGGACAAAAAGATGTAAAAGTCAGATGAGTTCTCCCGACTACCAACAGCATTCCAATTAAGAGGTCAGATTACAGTAGCTATACAGAGAAACACTTTGGAGAAAATTCAAAAAAGGGAAAACCAGCACCAGTACCCAATAACAACAAAGCGCTTTGTTTCCTGCCTGTTGCATTGTTCGTTGACAATGAAGGGGCATTTTAAAAATGTGAACCCAGGTAATATGAAAAAAAAAAAAAAACCCAGAAATAAAAATAGTAAAATGCCAAATATAATTGAAGAACTAATTAAACACTTTCACAAGTACACACCATTTTGTACTCCATCTACAGATGGACAAAACTAAGAACCATTTTCAACATGTAAGACCAGGTATCCCCATGCCACAGCAGATCTACATTTAGGGCCTTGAGTTAACTTGACAATAGTCACAGGCCTGAGTACAAAGCTCAGCTCCTCCATTTGCCATTTGTGAGATGCTGAGCATGTTATCTAGCCTCTCTGAGCATCAGTTTATTGATCTATAAAACTAAGATAATGAACACATCATAGGGTTTTGGAGAGGATTAAATAGGATAAGGTACATAACATGGCTACTATATATAATCAGAGCTCAAAAAATTGTAATTAATTTAAAAATTAATTATCTCCCCAGCTGTATACTAAAGGACCTAACAAAATTCTCTCCAGAATCCTTTCTATCTTTAAAGTTTTTTGGTTTTGCCAATATTAAGTTTGGTGATTCCTCAAAAAGCTACACACAGAATTGCCATATAACCCAGCAATTCCACTCCTAGGTAGTTATGCAAAAGACTTGAAAACAGGGACTCAAGCAGATATTTGTACACCAGTGTTCATTACGGCATCGTTTAGAATAGCCAAAAGGTGGAAAATACCCAAGTCTCCATCAACAGATGAATGAATAAACAAAATGTGGTATGTGCATACAATGAACTCAGACATAAATGAAAGGAAGTTATAATACATGCTACAACATAAATAGACATTAATGACATCATGCCATGCAAAGAAGCCAAACACAGAAGAATAAATATTGTGCAATTCCGGTTACATGAAATTTCTAGAGTAGGCAAATTCACAGAGACAGAAAGTAGAGGTTACCATGGGCTAGGGAAGGAAAAATAGGGAGTTATTGCTTAATGGGTACCAAGTCTCTGTTTGGGCTGATGGAAAAGTTTTGGAGACAGATAGTGGCAATAGCTGCACAAAAGTATGAATGTCATTAATGCCACTGAGTTTTGCACTTAAAAATTGTTAAATGGCATATTTAATGTTGTATATATATATAAAACATATGGTTTTATATATATATACATATATACACATATATACATATATATACACATATATACATATATATATATATATATATATAAAACCACACACAAAAAATCTTGTAGTTCTATCTCAGATTTTTCCCTGCAATATGGTAACATCCAGATTAGAGAAATGAATGCTACTTGCATTTTTTTTTTTGAGAGGAAGTCTCGCTCTGTTGCCAAGACTGGAGTGCAGTGGTGCGATGTCAGCTCACCACAACCTCGGCCTCCCAGGTTCAAGCGATTCTTCTGCGTCAGCCTCCCAAGTAACCAGGACTACAGGCTCGTGTCACCATGCCTGGCTAATTTTTTTGTACTTTTAGTAGAGACAGGGTCTCACCATGTTAGCCAGGATGGTCTCGATCTCCTGACCTCGTGATCTGTTCTCTTCAGCCTCCCAAAGTGCTGGGATTATAGGCGTGAGCCACCATGCCCGGCCAACTACTTGCATTTTTATACCTCCTGCAGTGATGAATGTGGGCTCTAGGATCAGTTTCCCTGGGTACAGATTTTCCCTCTGTCACTTACTACCGGTGCCTCCTGGAGCAAGGTACTCAAAGTGTTTGAGCCTCGTTGCCTCATGTGTGAAATAGATATAATATAACAACACAGAGTTGTTAAGAAGAAGCTTACGTTGTGTCTGGTATGAAGCAAGTGCTTACAAAAGACAGGTTATTGCTATTCCTTGAAAAGTATGCTCAAGTGATAGTGGAAGGTAGAGGGAGTCAAACAGTAGAATGCCAAATGACACTGGGGCCAAAGTTTCTATCACCCTTGACTCTGAGTTCCTAAGGCGCTCCCGCTGACATGATCTGAAGATCCTGATGCTCTGACTCTAGTCCCACATGATCATGAGACAACAAAATACTCCCTGAAACTCTACCCAAGCCCACACTGTCCTTCCAACTTAAGGTAGAGATATGGCTCTAATCCTATAGTAAACAGCACACACTGCTCCTAGAATCAAGTCCAAACACTTGAATAAGGAAGGGTGCTTTATGATCTGGCCTGTTTACCTCTTTCATCCAAACTCTCACCACACCTCACCTCACCCTTTATGCTCCAACCTTGCTGACTGCTTACAGCTCTGCCTGGAAGGCTTCTACCTCACCACTTCACCTGGCCATCCCTTCTCCATCCTTCAGGTCATCACTTGGACATCACCTCTTCCAGGCAGGTTTCTCTGACTCACCTGAGCTGAATTAGATGCTCCTATGTCCTTGCATAATGTTCTGTCTTCTATTCCCCATCATTGCATACTGGTGTTACTGCCCATTTTTGTGTGTCTCTGCAATAAGACTATAAGCAACTTGCATTATTAACCATTCCATCCCCAGTATCTAGCCTACAGTGCCTGGCTCATAGAAACACGTTAGTTGCATATGAATGAACACGAATGGATGGAAGAATAGTTGGATGAATGACCTGGTATTGGTTCTGTAAATTGGATCAAGTTTGGAGATGGCAGTGTCAGCTCTTTTGCTTCCTTCAGACCTTTATCAGACTGTTAGGGAACTCCTGACATTGTGTCAATATTAATGGGGAATAGTAACTGACAGCATAGGTTCCGAACAAGGAAGGCAGGGTGTCTGTTAATTTTTTAGGACCTTTGCTGAACCCAACCATCCACTTTCAAATAGATTTATATACATGGTTCCTTACCCTCTACCATCCAAATCTACCTGGTTCTTGTCTTTCCTACTTCTGCTTATTACAGCATCATGTGAGCTGCTGAAATTTAAAATCCCTCTCCTTTTTTGCCTCTTTCCATAGCCCCCAATCACTATGGTCCCTCAGTTCAGTAATTTGACTTCCTATCTACATCCACTTTTCTATTCCTACTGCTACTATTACAAAATGCTTTGTGTTAGGAAGAAAGCTTTATTAAAGAATAAGTTTCCTCCACATTGTGAAATCATCAAGGACACCTGGGTGATGTAACATCATTTAATACATCATACAGACCCAGGCTAGCCTCCTGTTTTCCTCAGCATCTCCAGGAAACCAGCAATGTCAGAATAGTCAGATTCTCATAGCAGATACAGAACCAATTTTAAATGGCCTTGCATGAGGCATTGACCTAGCACTGCTTCTTTTTAAATCTTTCCAGTACTAAGAAAACTAATTTTGCTGGTACATGTGCCTTTGCCATAGGAAACAGGAAAGCCAGCCTTTCTCCTTTGAACCAGGGGCATTGTTCTATTGTCTTGGTCAAGAGAGGTCTTAAGGAGCAATTGAATTTGTAGTTCAGCTATTGCCAGAAAGAACATTAATAATGTTAATTATGCCATAATTAAATCATAGAAACAAGTAATCATTCATCCAAATTTAAAAGGGCAGTTTTAGACAATCTTCTGCAACTAGTTAAATTGAATTATTCTGCTTTTTAAATTACTTTTTCACACTTTTACTTATTTGTGGCATCTAATAAATGCCTTCATCAGAAAAAAAACAAAACAAAAAAACAACAGAGAAGTTCCCCTTAAGAAGGTGTACACAGGTGGGAACGTCAAGCCCAATGACTTGTCAGACAAAAGTCACGTTTTCCCAAGTAGTATGGACTAGAGTTCTTAAGTCTCTCTGGGTATCAGTATCGTGCTCTCAGAGCAGTAGCTTTGAAGTCAGGCTGCTTGGATAGGACCTTTAATTTTTCTAAGCCTCTGTTTTCTCATCGGAAAAATGTGGATAACATTTTCAAACAGTGCCTAGCATATAATTAAACTATTATTCCGACTTCATCCAGCTAGGGGTGTTTTATGTAGATACATATCACATGGGTGTATGACCTGAAGTGGTCAGTCTGTCTGGTCAGGGTTATAAATTGAGGTCTTAACATTCCAACACACAATGACATATTCATTTCTTTGCTATCTTGTATCTAAAGCTTACAGCTCTCATTTTAATAAACACCGGAAAAATCTGTATTGTTTAGAGGATTTGCACATTATTTACAGGTATTTAGCATGTGACCAGAGGTTGTTAAAGAATCTGATATTTGAAGAGAATTGAACATAAATTACTCATCAGAGATTCTCCAAGTTCTAATCATGATTTCAGGTCTTAAAGGAAGCACTGCTTTATGATTTTTCAGCCTTATAGAGACAATTTAACAAGTATCAGGTTAGTATGCAAGAGCATCTGCTCTTATTTAAGAACAATATGACAACCAAGTATGTGAATGACTCTTCTGTGTCTCATAAAACCAGGGTTAGATATTTTCCATGTTGTTGTTCAATTCCCTTTATTAAAGGCTCATGCAATCAATTCCTACTTAAGTTGTCTGCAGCTGAATTTTATCCATCTTATTGTCAGGAAGAAAGCTATGCAATCCAACATGTTTAGCTTTTGCTTTGGCTGCCAGAAAGCTTACAGTCAGTTTATTGCCCATGTGTGCCAATCAGTTTAATTTCAGTGCCTCGTTGCCTACTCTCTCTTGTTCCTTCAGATGTAGTCTGCAGAACTTTACTGCGAATTATCTTATCTTGCCATATCTCTTAATCTTGAGTCCTTTCTAAAGTAGGAGGCAGGACAATTTTCAAACTTTAAATGAAGAAAGTTAAATTAATTAAACAATAGCAGCAACAACAAAAATATTGGACCAGCATTCTAAGCAAATATAAGTAAATCACTGTATAGATATTTAAGATTTCTGTTCAGAAAGGCTTAAAAGTAAAAATAATAATAATAGGGATTTTGTTTGTTTTGAGACAGAGTCTCATTCCGTTGTTCCGGTTGGAGCATGGCGCCACGATCACTGCTCACTGCAGCCTCGACCTCCCAGGCTCAAATGATCCTCCCACCTCAGCCTCCTGAGTAGCTGAGACTATAGATGCATGTCACCACACCCTGCTAATTTTTGGACAGACAGGGTTTCGCCACGTTGCCCAAGCTGGTGGTGAACTTCTGGGCTCAAGCAATCCGCCCACCTCGGCCTCCCAAATTTCTAGGATTATAAGCATGAGCCACCATGCCCAACTAGGGATGTTTTATATAGATACATATCAAACATGTGTAAAAGAACAAAGAAATCAAATCTAGGGTCAAGACTGCCTAGGTCTGAATCCTAACTCCACCCTTTACTTGTTGTATGTCCTTGGGAAAGCTATTTATCTTCTTGCTGTCTCTGGTTCATCATCCCCAAACTGCAGATAAAAACAACCTCAATTAACGTTGCTATGAGGATTAATGAGATATTTACGATATGATAAGCTCTCAATAAATACTGACTTTTACTCTTAAAACTTCCTTTCCATTTATGATAATAATGTATCCCGATA
The DNA here is from genome assembly GCA_963573385.1 of Cacajao melanocephalus. Taxonomy (NCBI): domain Eukaryota; kingdom Metazoa; phylum Chordata; class Mammalia; order Primates; family Pitheciidae; genus Cacajao; species Cacajao melanocephalus. The sequence goes on along the minus strand of CAUYLG010034426.1, from coordinate 69,527 downwards.
ATGTTTACAAGTCCAGTATTCAAAAGTTGAATAGTAGGCTTACCTATTTTAAGATGGGATGAGGTATCCTTCCCAAACGCAAAATATTGGAAAATCCTTAATTTTGCTTCCCATAGAGACAACCTTCAGTAATCTCGAGCATATAAAAATCTTTAATAGGCACAACTAGCCAGGTTAGAAACTGCTGCGATCATGGCAGAAGGGCTCAAGGCTTCTCCTTAAGGTAAGGGCCCAAGGTAATCCTTAGGACCAGGGGAGTAAAGCCACACAGCCGCTCCCTTGATCCCTCTGCTGGACATTCTGATACGCAGGGATTGGGAGCAGAGGAGGTAGATCTCCCTTTCTTACTTCTGAAAAAAGACTAACGAAGGGTTAGTCTGCTCTTCCCCACAAGCTTACCCTTAAGCAAAGGCCTCCACTCAGTGGCCAGCTTTCTCTATACATGTGGTCGGAGAAGAGGGGGCCCAGCAGGAGGACACCAGCTTGAGATGCTGACCCTGTGTGGTGAGCAAGCTGCAGACACCCTGGCAGTTAAGAGATGGGTTTATGGGTTGGGGAAGGGGTTGAGGGTGGAGACATCTGCTGTCTTAGAAGTCCAGTCTTGGCTCTCAACCATCAGTCACCCTTGGCAGCATCAATCCCCTCATCCCCAGCAGCAGCAACAAATGGATAACAGCACCACCCTCTTTTGGCACAAAATCATCAGCAATCAGATGACATAGGGAAGAAACAAAGAAGCATGTGACTTCTTACGTTCCAGACATTGTGCTTAATGGTTTACATGGAAATCTTATTTAATATACTATGTTATAAACAAAAATGTGAAAGTATGAAAGCTAAATTTCTGCAAGTTGAGATATTTTATTCTTAGTTTACATTGTGATTTTATTACATCCTTATTTAGAAGAGTCACAATAAATTATAGTTTAATTATATTTTTAAAATATCTGTTCCTGTGTTTTTATTCACTCAAGGGAATGGAATCAAAATCCCTTTAAAAACGGCTTTTTAGGCCAGGCGCAGTGGCTCAAGTCTGTAATCCCAGCACTTTGGGAGGCCGAGGCGGGCGGATCATGAGGTCAAGAGATCGAGACCATCCTGGCCAACATGGTGAAACCCCGTCTCTACTAAATATACAAAAAAAATTAGCTGGGCGTGGTGGCGTGCACCTGTAGTCCCAGCTACTCGGGAGGTTGAGGCAGGAGAACTGCTTGAACCCAGGAGGCAGAGGTTGCAGTGACCCGAGATTGTGCCACTGCACTCCAGCCTGGTGCCTGGCGACAGAGTGAGACTCTGTCTCAAAAAAAAAAAAAAAGGGGGGGAGCTTTTTACACTGAGCTAGGAGTCTAGCAGGGCTAGTTACCACATAATTCAAGGCTGCAGTATCCAGTGTGGTAAATACTAGCTACCATAGGCTGTTGAGCACTTGAAATATGTCTAGTGCCATTGTGGTACTAATTTTTTATTTGACGTAATTGTAATTAATTTATATTTAAAAGCCGAAAACGTGTAAAATATTTTTCCAATAACATAGCTTGATTCCTTTGCAAGAGAACATTTCACTTTATTTCTCACATAAGATGTTACGATATTATAGTGTATCTGTAGAGCACATGCATTGTTTCTAGCATTACATGTAAACACATCATTAATCTAGTTGATGTCCACATATTGATTCAGTTTAATTTTTTTGCTGTATAGTGATGTAACATTACAATATGTTTGAGTATTTTATGCAGACAGCACAAGTTAGAGTGACACCTCTATAAATCATAGCAGGTAATGAAATGAAAATATTATTACAAAAATAAGTATGTATAAATTTTAAAATTCAAAATGAAGGCATATTATATATGCAGAATTGCATAGAGGTGCAGAATCTAGTACTATGATAGGAACAGAAAAAAAAGAGAGAGAGAGAGTGGAAAAAGTGTATTGCAAATTTCACAATGAATAGCATTTCAATTTGCTAATGTGCAAAATGAGAAAGCTGTTGTATAAAATTTGTTTAAGTGTAATAAAGTATAAAAATATTGAGATGTTTTTGGCAACTACATAGTGAATTTGATGAATTTTCTCTCAACATTGAAAACAGAACTTAATATTTTTTACAGGATCCCAGCTTGTCATTTTGGCCAAATATTATTTTGCTTTGGTTCTTACATACATACACACACATACACACACACACACACACACACACACACACACACACAGTTTTTAGATGGAAGGATAATAAAAGAAACTATTTCAGTTATACAATTTTTTAAGGAAATTATGAGATAAAGACAAAAAAGATACTTCACAAAAGTAAGAAATTCAGTTAAGTCACCAAAAAATTGCTTATAAAATACAAGATCGTTTTAACTACAACAGAGATCAGCTGATTCAAGATCTGAAAAGCTGCAAGTTTTGTGGTTGTTGTTTTTAGCTTTTGATAAATCACAAGATATAAAATATACTGCCCTATTAGTGCTTTGGGTATATTTTGTCCCTAATAACTTATTAATTTACTAATAATTATTGTCTATTCATGACCTAAAATATCAAACTCATGGCATGAGTATTTTTCAATATTTTATATCCATTGAAGAATTTCAGCTAGTTATTAAAAAATTAGCTTCTAACACAGCAAACAGTTTTCCATCTAAGTTAAGCTAAAAATCAGACTTACTGGAATTTTTTAAAAGGGATTGATGTTTTCTTTATTTCTTTGTTTCACTGTATGATACATCTTAAAAACATTTATGCTCCTTTTCTGAAGCAAACTCCATGAAATGTGTCCTGGATACATTGTTAAAATCATTCAGTGCATAAATGCAAGTACAATGAATCATTACAAGTTTATAGAAGTGTTGAAAGAAATAGAAGACAATGAGTTCAATGACCTCATGCCTTCTTTGACCATGCTCTTTGGTTGGGTCATGAAAGAGTTTTACAAAGAATTACTGTACTGCTAATTCCAATTCAATATTTTTTGGAAAATAAAGAAAAATCGCCAAATATTAAAAAATCAAAGACAAAAAATGGCAGTGCAATTTAAATGTTCACACTGATATCACACTGCATATAAATGAGCTAAACTTGAAAGTCCAAAAAAAGGTAATACTCATCTGTGGCTTCTCTGGACAGATACAAGATTGTAAGCTGAAATGAAAACTTTTCATAATTTAATCGATCATAATGATCTTTATCATTTTCTTATATGAGTCAATATGCAGAAGATTTTAATTGTAATGGATAGCATTACTTAAATTGGCTACTAAAACTGCAAGAAAAAGTGTGAAGAACTCATTGTAGATACTTAGAAAGAGGTGCTTTTCAATCTATCAATACCATTTGGAAGTTGATACTAATAATCCTGAGTTCACACAAGTGATAGTGAATTAACTTTGATAGTTTTGAAACTGATACCTTTTGCTTTAAATTGACTTTAAAGCAATTATGATTAAAAGAAAAAAGCTGAACCAGTTTTGTACATATGGATGCAAATATTAAAGAAGAATGATTTTTCAGTTAATGGAAAACATTTTAAGTATATTTGGAACACCTTAGGTATGTGAATATAGTTTTCCAACTGTAAATTTTATAAAATCATACACTTCAACTCAACTATTTCCCGTAAAAATTGAGCATCTGCATTTGGTGAGCTGTAAGTGTACATTTAGTAAGGAGAAATAAATCTAAAATATCTAAATATTTTTAGATTGATTACATATTGAAAGATAGTATTTTGGGTGTATTAAGTTATTTAAAGTTATATTATTAAAATTAATTTGTCTTTAACTTTTTTTTTCTTTTTTTTTGAGACAGGGTTTCACTCTGAGACTCTGAGACAGAGTCGCCCAGGCTTGAGTGCAGTGGCGGTGATCTCAGCACACTGCAACCTCCACCTCCCAGGTTCAAGTGATTCTTTCACCTCAGGCTTCTGTATCTGAGTAACTGGGATTAAAGGCAAGCCACCAGCCGGGTGAATTTTCGTATTTTTAGTAGAGACAGGGTTTCTCTATGTTGGCCAGGCTGGTCTCCAACTCCTGACCTCAAGTTACACACCTGGCTTGGCCTCCCAAAGTGCTGGGATTACAGTCATGAGCCACCGCGCTCGGTCCCTACCATCCCCCCCCACCCTTTTTTGGTAACTTTTAAAATGCAGTTACTAGTAAGTTTTAAATGACAAATGTGACATGATATATTTCTAGGGAGCACTGGTCTGGGGGAGTCTACATATAAACAAATTGCCTCCTCAATAAATACTGCACTTAAAGGCTTTAAAAGGCAAGAAGGGGCCGGGTGCGGCGGCGCTTAGGCCTGTAATCCAGCACTTTGGGAGACCGAGACGGGCCAGATCCGCTGGAGCTCGCGAGTTCAAGACCAGCCTGCGCAATATGGCGAAACCCCGCCTTTACCTAAAAATACAAAACTTAGCCGGCCGTGGTGGCACACCTCTTTAATCCCAGCTACTCAGGAGGCTGAGGCAGGAGAATCGCTTGAACTCAGGAGGCGGAGGTTGCAGTGAGCTGAGATCGCGCCACCGTACTCCAGCCTGGGTGACTCTGTCTCAGAGTCTCAGCGGGAGACTTTGTCTCAAGGGCAAGGAAGAGAAGAAGCCAGTCTGAGTGAGTAACAGATACCCCGACTACTGCAAGAAAGCTTTGCCCTGAATGTGTATGTAAGTGCTTATCAGTGCTTGCTATTGTCTTCCTGCTCTTTCCTTTTTTTTTTTGAGACGGAGTCTTGCTGTGTCGCCCAGGCTGGAGTGCAGTGGCGTGATCTCGGCTCACTGCAACCTCTGCCTCCGAGGTTCAAGGGATTCTCCTGCCTCAGCCTCCCCAATAGCTGGGACTACAGGCGTGCGCCACCACGCTCGGCTTATTTTTGCGTTTTTAGTGGAGGCGGGGTTTGGCCATGTTCTTCAGGATGGTCTCAAACTCCTGAGCTCAAGCGGATCCGGCCTGCCTCGGTCTCCCGAAGTGCTGGGATTACAGGCATGAGTCACAGAGCCTGGCCTCCTCTTCTAACTATGAAAGAAAAAGAAAGAGGAAGGTCACTTCTGAGCTTAAAGCCAGATTTCCTCTGAAAGTCTAGCTGGCCAGTTAAAATGCGTCAGAGTCTATTCAGGGCAGCAAAGAGTAAAATAGAATGCCTTTTCTCTAGTAAATATATGTAAATAACTACGGGCTTTTGACCCAAGCACTATCAGAAGTCCTGAAGCAGAGAAAGAAAGAGACTCTAGTTTCTGAAACTCCGAAAAGCTAGGACTTTGTGGCACTGGACACTTAAATGGTTGTTTTTACGAAGTAAGAAAAACCGGGTTAGGTAGAGAAATGGTTAGAACTAAAGTTGAAGTTTAATCGGAGATAGATACTCAATTTGCCGTTCCATGTTTTTATTTCTTTAAATTTCACTCTAAAATATATAAGCATTATAAGCAACGGTAAGTCATTAATACCGACCTAACAATTTATGCTCTTATTTTGATGACCACGTTTGGGGTGAATATCAACATAAATATGACCAGATTGCTATTTTGTCTTCCTGGTTATGGTTGGGGAAAGCTTTTGTTTGGAGAGGGGAGTGGTGTGGAGAAATAACCCAGTTACCTAGTGGCAGATACAAGGCATCCAGACATGGAAACTGGGAGGAAACAAACATTCTGGAGCGAGCTTACAAGCCCAGCCTTGGTGATCTGTCTGCGTCATAAGTGGCTCCCTGCCTCCAGCGCCTGGCGCCATGCCTGGCACCATGTGGGCGGCCAGCATCATTTGTTGGACTGAATTGTAAAATGAGGTCATTTCCACAAAGGGATTTGTTGTCTGATCAGAAGACAGAATGCAAACCATAAGAAAATGAATATAATGATTTGTCTTCCTTTTTGTGTTTTTGTATTTTGTTTGTATATATTTTGTTAATTAAAATTTTTTTCACCTAGTTTTTTTAGAGAGGACAGTGGATGCAAAGAACACAGGATAGATACCCCTCACTACCTGAATTCTCACTCTGCAAATACTCCCTTTAATGGCTTGCATTCATCTTTACCCCACATGCAGTACCCTAATTGAAAACCTGCTATAAAATATTTGCATGCTGGGGCCAGTGAAAACTTATCATTTGAACACAAGTTTGGGCAGGAGGGTGTAGGGTGCCCTGCAGTTGGATCTAGCTGCTTTGCCTGTAAGATGGCTTCTCTCTTATTTGCATTGTCTGTTGTGCTGTTTAAACTTGTGTGTTATCACCATCATCTTCTCCACATTGTTAAGTGAAAATACTTTCTCAAAAAGTGGGAAAGCCTGAGAAGACAGTATATGAACCAAAAAACCCAATCACTAAAAAGAAAGTTGAGAGTGAAAAAGCATTTTAAGAAAGGATAATAAATAAAAAAATGTGTATAAGCAGGTAAAAGGACAACCTAATTTGTACTGGATATTTTTTAAATACTATTTTTTAACACAGTATTTGTATCTACTCACTAATGAGAACTAATGAGAATTAAATGTAATTGGCATTTTAAATCCTTTATACCTTTCGGAAATCTTTATGGATTATTACATAGATTTCTGAGACTGTTTTAGTGATATTTGGGGAAATTTGTTGGGTTTCTAAAATTTTTCTTATTTGTAATAATGATGGCTTCTTTGATTTTTTTGTGTTAAAATTAAAAAGAATATTTTTTAAAAAAAATAATGAAATATAGGCTCTAACTATCTGAAATTTCAAAATCTAAAACGTTTTCCAGAATAAATTGGATTTGGATGTCTCAGGATGCCTGAGGTCACAGACTGAAAGCAGAATTAAATGGTGTGATGAGCAAATCTTTTTCACATCTAGAAAAACCTTTTAACTACAAAGAATTTAATTTTGTTGTTGTCGCAACTTAGAAATATTTGGCAAGCAAATGACTCTAGATAATGTTTCTAAGAGAACTTCAAAGAGTCCTCTGATATTGAAGTAAATTGGAATCCTAAATCAAATTTTTAAAAAACCAACACACACATTTGAAATAGTTGAGACCTTTATAAATCCTCTTTCCCCGAAAAAGAAAAAACAAAGAGTGTGAAAGCCACAGTTGGCTAATGGACTATTGCGGTTGTTCCCAGCTGGTTTCTCTGTCTCTAGTCGTCCCTGTCCCGCCTTGTCTCCATGGTCAATATAGAAAGCTCTCAGAATTCTCTGGTGAAACACTATTTGATCGTCAGGAAACATTAACTCTCCATTTTGCGTGTGTGTGTGTGCGTGTGCGTGTACGTGTGTGTGTGAAATTAAAATGTCTCCTTCCAATGATCCAATTCCTGCCATGTTTCCAAGCCTCCTTTGACCCTCACCTGTGAGTGTGCCCCTCCTTATATGTTACTTCGTGGTTCTCTCCAACCTCTTGGGTTGGCAGACCCTCTTGTGCTCAGTTAGGGACGCTGCTCAAATCTGCTTTATTCTGCTCAGTTCTCTAGTCCTCTTGGGCATATGTACAATAGGTACATATCCCCTTATACCTTCAAGCACAGGGTATACATAGGGCTGAATATGCTTGAATAATGAATGGATAATTATGACGTTGTCTACCTAAGTAAACATCGTCAGTCCTGAGAGACTAAAAATCCAAAGAAGAGTTCCATCCTCAATCATAGGACAGAATAGATACCTTTAAATGTCTTGCTGTAGAACAAAATAAAAGTGACATCCTTTTAAATACAAAGCTGAGCTCACAAAAAAAAAGTAAAAGAAATCCCTAAAGGAACAAGAAATCTGATTTATAAATCTGTGCTCCATGCCTGGCTGTCCAGAGAAACTTTTTCAATTGGTCAAATAGAGGTTTTGATTTAAAGTATAATAAAGAGGGAGAGAAATAAGGCCTTTTTTTCTATGGGACCTGAACCAAGACCTCTGGAGAGCACTATTGGTGGAACCATAGGGCAATACTTACTCACTGAAAAAGAATCATAAAAAAATACACAGTACTTCTGGATGCATACAACGGATTATTTTATCATTTACTGTTATCCCTTTCTCAAATCCCACTAAAATGGGAGCAAATAACATTTTTAATTCACAAGAATAAATAGGTACAGGAGAGAATCAGTAATGGTAAAACTGGAAGCTTAAAAACATATGGAAGAACAGCAACTTACTTAGAAAATCTGTAGAAGGCTGAATCCTAATGTACTGGGAAAAGCTAAAAAATAAGACTTGTAATTGCAAAATCTCCCAAAAGCTTAGAACTGGCAGGAGGAACCTCTAGGAAATGGAGGTAAAGTTAAAGTTAAAAGTGAAATAATTGATTGCAGGTCATTTTAAGAAGCAGTTAATCTCCACATTTCCACCGCCCCCTTGTCTCTTCTCCCGTACCATAGGTAACTGTCCCTTCCCAAATGGAGCAAAATGACCAGAGATTTAGTCACTGAGGGATGTAAGACAATCACTAGACTGCCAGACATCAGCCCCTGCTGAGGACAGGTGCATAATTCTGAAAACAGACCATCAGTTGAATGCTGAGATCCTTAGCCTGTTTTCTCACTAGTTCCCAGGACATATGCAGCTAGCACTAAACACCCCAGACAGGAGAATGGAAAAGTTCCTGGGGCCTCTGACAAACACAAGAGGAAAGATCCAAAGCTACTGATACCAAGGGGTTCCCCAAGATATGTCTCAGCCACAACCCAAACCCTCGCTATCTGAGCTTCCAATCAGGTCACTGGTGTTCCCATAGCCAGAAAATATGAGCAGACACTCAAGGGCCATTAAATATCAAAGAAAGCCTCTATCATAATACATGTAAACCAAACAAAAATCATGTAAACAAACAGTGTGGTAAAGCAATTTAGAAAAAATGGGGACTATGCAGGAAGAAAAAAAATTTTTAAAGAATTATCATTAATATTCTCACAGAGATATGGAAAGATATTAATACCTTTTCTTTTCTCAAAGGGATAAGAGAAGAAAAGATATCACACACACACACAAAACTCGGAATGCTAAAAACAAAAAAAGAAAAGAAACAACATTCAGAAAACAGAACATAATAAGAGTTGAAAAATCACCCAGGATAGAGTAAAACACAAGATAGAAAATATTGTTGAAAAGATAAGAAAGCCAGAGGGCTAGTTCAGAAAGTCTAATACCAAGACAACAAAATAGTTCAAGATATTTTCCCCTGTTAAATTCAATTAAATTTGGCCTAAGCTGCCTCTATACTTTGAATTCTTACATAACAAACTGCAATCTCAGTGTGTACACAAATGGCAACCACCTCAAGAATGTATTCTTGTAACAAATAACAGACACAGGCTGCCAGCTAATCAGACCATGTTCAAATAAGGCAAATGCAGAGCTGAATCCAAGCAAGCTATCTCGTGTCACTTCCCCCTTCTGTCTATAAATACTGTCTGCTCACTTTGCTGAGTGGAGCTCTCAGAACCTCTATTGATTCTAGCTACTGCCTGATTCATGAATTGCTCTTGCTTAACTAAACTCTGCTAAATTGAATTTGTCTAAAGTTTTTCTTTTAACACCACAAAATGGGCAGATACATGTTTCCAGAGACAAAAGACTTATCAAGCACTCAGGTATAGATGAACAAAACCCACACCAAATAAAAACTCAAGACTATGTTTATTAGCAGGGAAAATAAAAACTAGTTCAAAAAAGGCAAAAAAAATTTAAGTTACTTTGTTCACCTATAGAGTTTGTGTAATTTTAAAATAGTAAATGTGAAATAAAGATTGTCCACATCAGTATTAAGATACAACTGTGCAAAATGAACCGCATAGTGTCATTCCTGGAATTAACCTTACCAGGGCAGGAGAGTGAGTTGTATAATGGAGGAGGTAAAGCAAAAAACTAAACTTTGTTTGCCAACCTTGGGAATGTACTTGTAATGACCAAAATAAAAAATCAGGAAGTCGTAATGTAAGCATGTTTTTAAAATAAATATGGAGGTAAATGCCAAAATAATTTGTAAAAAGAGAGGAGTGTGGCTGATGTAGAGACTGGAAATGAGGAGAAGGTATGCTTTTTTTTTCTTTTTCTACTTTTTTTCATTTTATTTTTGATAATCAGCTTTGTGAAAAATAGGAGTCTTTAAACTGCATAAGGATATATGTTGATAAAATCTGTGTGTGTTTATATGCATACATGGATATGCACATGTACACGTAGTATAGATATTTATATGTTTATTTCTACTTCTATTTCTGTCAGTTTATATACAAAGATAAATCACAAGAAAATTATTCTATTTGCATCTGGACTTTGGGGGTGGGATGTGGCAGGGACAAAAAAAGTACGCCTTGAACTCTTAACTATAGGCTGACCTCATAAGGGTGTGGGTTAAGAACCCTTATTTTGGGAGATTTTGTTTACTGATGTATTGTGTGCTACTATCACAGTGTTGGAATATAGCAAGCACTCAATAATATTTGCTGATGAAAAATGAATGCAAATAGATTTCAATTAATGGGATATAATATTGTGTAAGACAAAAGGGAAAAATCCTTGAATGTTTGAAAAAAAGAAGGAGGTATTAATTTTGGACTTTGTTAAGATTAATATACTGCTAAAAGTTTAAGTTTAACCTCTCAAATAATTGAAATAGAACACTAAGCTTCCAAATTAGTATAAGAGGAAAAAAATTGCATTAAGAAAAATGACCTGTCTAAAAGAATGAAAATAAAGAAAAAAGAATTTTAAAAGTAGGACAAATATGAAACATGAAATATAATGGTAGAAATAAATCTAAATGAATAAATAATTATAATAAATGTAAATAGGCTAAAAACTTACCAATTAAAGGATATAGATGATTAAAATAAAAAGTCAGCTTTGTACTGTTTGCAAAAGACACATCTTACATATAAAGATACAAGATGCAGAAATGTCAAAAGAGAACATTGTCAAAATGCAGAAATGTCCAAAGAGGTAAGTTAGTAATTCAGGCAAATACTAATAGAAAAAAAAGCTCATGTATCTATATTAACATTGAACAAGACAGACTTTAATGCAAGAAGCTTACTGAAGATTAAGATCATTAAATATTAAGTTTTAATTCCTATTCTATATCTAATAATATAGTTTCAAACATATAAAGCAAAAATTGATAGGACTATGAAAAGAAAACAACAAAAATCTACATACTTAGTGAAAGATTTTAATGCAATCAATCACAAGAATATTAAAATTATAGATTAAGCAGTCAATCAGCTACCAGTAGATTTAAATGACAAATTAACCTTTATTCCAGCAGCCATATATAGCACTCTGAATCTACCAACTGGCAAATGTACATCTGCTCAAGCATACATGGAACACTTATGAACATACATTATTAGGTCATTAAACAAGTCTCTGTAAGTAGGAAAGTTAGCATATCATAGACACTATCTATTCTGACCAAAATGGAACAAAGGGGTTTTTTAAAAAAATGACAAACCCAGGATTTTTGAAAATTTAAAAACACTTCTAAAAAATCCATGTACTGAAGAATAAATCAAGATGGAAATTGGAAAAAACGTAAGCTTAAATTATAATAAAATACTACATAGCCAAATATGTGTAACACAGAAGAGGTGATATTAGAGGCGATTTTGCAGACTTCAACATTTATATTAGAAAATAAGAAAGAATGGAAATTAATGGGTTGACTTTCTTAAGAAATTATGAAAAGCACAACAGAACACTCAGAACAAAGCCAAAAGTTGATGTTTTGACATTTTAAAGACTAGCACCTTGTAACTAGATTGATATTTTTAAAAAAGAAAGAAGGAAAATAATAAATATTGGAATTTAAAAATCACTCGTAACTATAGATATCAAAGATAGTTTTAAATATCAAGACTACTATGAACAATTACATACTTTAAAGTTTGAAAACTTAGATCAAAGAGAAAATATCATACATCAAAACTGACTCAAAAAGAAATAGGACATCTGCATATTGCTATAATTATTAAATAAGTTGAATAACTGGATAAAAATTTACCCACACAGATACATTCTTACCCAAGACTCAGACATTTTAGTGATGTGTTCTGTAAAACAGTCAAGGAACAAGTAATTCTAATTTCTATAAATACTTCCAGATAATAGAAAAGAAGAAATACTAACCACTTATTTTACCAGACTAATAGAACTTTAAAGCAAAAGCATACTGGGACAGTAAGAGAAAGAAAAATCAAATATCAACCCATTAATAAGCAGAGATACAGAATTCGAGACAAAATACTAAAAAACCGGTCAGGCCCAGTGGCTTACGCCGGTAATCCCAGTACTTTGGGAGGCCGAGGTGCGCGGATCACTTGAAGCCAAGAGTTCAAGATCAGCCTGGCCAACATGGTGAGACCCTGTCTCTATTAAAAATGCAAAAATTAGCCAGGTGTGGTGGCACTCACCTGTAGTACCAGCTACTCGGGAGGCTGAGGCAGGAGAATCGCTTGAAACCCGAGAGGTGGAGGTTGTAGTGAGCTGAGATGGTGCCACTGCACTCCAGCCTGGACAACAGAGGGAGATTCTGTCTATACACACACACACACACACACACACACACACACACAAAATACTAGAAAACCAAAGTCAGCCAGCAATGTTTTAGATCTCTCTCTCCACCCTCTCTCACATATACACAAAATAGAAAAAATGTATTAACATTATTTTCTATACTAACCGATTAAAGAAAAAAATTATGATTACCACTATAGATTCTAGAAAAAATTTAACAAAGGTTAAAACTGTTTTATGTTAAAAAGACTGTTGTGTTAATTAGGATTGGCATCATCTGCACATAACAGAAATCCCCTTCAAATATCAAGAGGAAAAATCATTTCTCTCTCATGCATGTGGCATTCAAAGACAAGCACCAGTGACGGTATAGTGACTCTGTGGCATCATCAGGGACCTAGGCTTCTCATTACTTTGCCATCACAGTGCTTGGCTTCAATTTCATGGTCCAAGACAGTCATGGTACATCTGCTTCCCATACCTCCTGTGGCAGTTTCTATTTTCCAACTATGGCCACAGCAATATCTCTCATCCCAAATGTTCTTTTGCAATGTGACCTTTCCATTCTCCCACCAAATAATGGAGTTATTTCTCCACTCCCATGAATATGGAAGGATTTTCTGCTTTGACCAATCAAATGCGGCAGAAATGACACTGCATCAATTCCAGGCATATCCTTTAACTGGACTCATGGCTACTGCTTCCTTTCTCCTAGCAGCCAGGCTCAAGGTGACTATTCTGAGACCACCATGCTGTGAGAAAAGCCCAAGCCCCATAAAAAGACCCTGGAGGAAGAGAAGTCATATGAAAAGAGACCAAGGAACATACAGATGCCAGACATAAGAGTGAAGAAATCATCTTGGAAGGGGATGCTCCATCCCCAGCTATCTCAGTTGATACCATGTGGATCAGATAAACCGTCCAGCCAGACCCTTTCTGATCCTGATCTATGAAACTGTGAACAAACTAAAATGTTTGTCTTAAGCTTCTGAGATTATGCAGTTTCCTTCATAGCAATATATAACCTGGACATCTCCCTTTTAAGGAGTCTTCCCAGACATCTCACACAACACTTGGTTTTAATTTTCTTGGCCAAAACTTAGTCACATGGCAACACTTGACTATAAGTAACTCTGGGAATTGTAGTCTTTTCCCTGGGCTGAAATGTTCTCAACTAAAAATCAGAGTTCTCTTCTCAAGGGGGAAGGGAAGAGTAGATAAGAGAATTGAAAACAACAGTCAGTCTCTGACAAAAATTAGGTGTAATACAGTGAGTCTCAAAATGTGAGCCTGGGCCAGCAGCATCAGTAGCACCTGGAAACTTGTTAGAAATGAAAATTCTCCAATCCCACCTTAGACGTGTTGAATCAGGAATCCTGGGGCTGGGATCTAGCACTCTGTGATTGTTGTGACTGACTGCTCAAGGAAATTCTGATACACACAGAAGTTTGAGAACCATTGGTCTAAACTTAAAGAAAATGATTCTTCCTGGTGAAATGTCAGAAATATTTCCTTTAAAATCAAGAACAGAGCAAAGATGTCCAGATTCATTGCTTCCATTTAACATCATACTTTCTGTTCTGGCCAGTGCAACAAGAAAAGAAAAATAAATAAATAAATGTAAAAGAAGAGATAAAACTGTCATATTCACAGTTCATTTGATTGTTTATATTTAAAATGAATCCAAGTTGCAAGTTGCTGATTGCATGAATGTACAAAAATTGGTTTCTTCCTATACAACAAAACACATTATTCAGATATCATTGGTAATGGCAAGTATTAGTTACCCAGGAATGAATCTAACAGCAAAAGTACATTAATTTGAGGTAGAAAATTATAAAATGTTTTGAGACATTAAAAACAGACTTAAACCGGCCAGGCCCTTTGGCTCATGCCTGTAATCCCTGCACTTTGGGAGGCTGAGGCAGGTGGGTCACCAGAGGTCAGGAGTTTGAGACCAGCCTGGCCAACACGGTGATACCCCTTCTCTACTAAAAATACAAAGATTAGATGGGTATGGTGGCCCATGCCTGTGGTCCCAGCTACTGGAGAGGCTGAGGTAGGAGAATAGCTTGAACCTGGGAGGTGGAGGTTACAGTGAGCCAAGATGGCACCACTGCACTCCAGCCTGGACGACAGAGTGTGACTTCATCTCAAAAAAAAAAAAGACTTAAATAATTAGCTGTATGTTTTTCATGTATAGATAGACAGACTTAATATCAAAAACTCTCTCATGTCCCCGGTTTATTATTTTTATTTGTCATAATTACAATTTTTTTAAGCCAGAATGGTTTTTCTGGGTAAGCTGATTCGAAAATTTATATGAAAGAGTGACAGTTCAATGATGGTCCAGATGTTTTTGAAGAAAAAGGATGGAGTCGAGGGGATTGCTCCTACTATCTATATATCAAAGATTTATTTTGAAGCTATGGTAATTGAGATAGGGAGGTATTGACACAGGATAGAAATATAAATGAATGGAATAGACTAGAGCATCCAGAAATATACTCATACATACATGGAAAATTTACTTAACATTGAAATGACATTTAAGATTGACAAAGAAAAGACTGACTGATAGGTACACCTCATTATATTGTGTTTCGCCATATTGTGCTTTGCAGATACCAAGTTTTTTTTTCTACAATTTGAAGGTTTATGGCAACCTTGCATCCAGCAAGTTCATTGGCACCATTGTTGAGCAGCATGTGCTCACTCTTTGCCTCTGTGTCACATTTTGAAAATTCTTGCAATATTTCAACCGTTATTATTATTATTATATCTGTTGTGGTGATCTGTAATAAGTCATCTCTGAGTGTTACTAATGTTATTTTCGGGGGATGTGATGTCATGAACTGTGCCTATAAAAGACAGAGAACTTAATGGATACAGCTTGTGTGTTCTCTGACTGGCCATTCTCCCTTCTCTCTCCCTCTCCCCAAGCCTGCCTATTTACTGAGACATGACAATATTGAAATTAGGCCAGTTAATTACCCTATAACGGCCTCTACGTGTTTAAGTACAAAGGAAGAGTCACACATATCTCACGTTAAATAAAAAGCTAGAAATAATTCAGCTTAGAGAGGAAGGTATGTTGAAAGCTGAAAAATGCCAAAAGCTAGGCCTTTTGCATGAAACAGCCAAGTTGTAAATGCAAAGGAAAAGTTCTTGAAGGAAATAAAAGTGTTATTCCAATGAACACACAGATGATAAAAAAGTGAAACAGCTTTATTGCTCATATAAACTTTTAGTGGTTTGAATAGAAGATTAAACCAGCCACAACATTCCCTGAAGCCAGAGCCTAATCCAGAGCAAGACTATAACTTTCTTCAAATCTGTGAAGGCTGAGAAAGGTGAGGAAGCAGCAGAAGAGAAGTTGGAAGCCCGCGGAGGTAATAAGGTATAAGGAAAGAAGCCATCTCCATAACACAAATATTCAAAGTGAAGCAGTAAGCACTGATGTAGAAGCCGCAGCAAGATATCCAGAAGATCTGGGCGAGATCATTGACGAAGGTGGCCACGCTAAACAACATATTTTCAATGTAGATGAAAGAGCCATGCATTGAAAGAAAATGCCATCTAGGATTTTTATAGCTAAGTAGAAGTCAGTGTCTGACTTCGGAGCTTCAAAGGACAGGCTGACTCTTGTTAGGGTCTAATGCAGCTGATGATTTTAAGCTGAAGTCAATGCTTGTTGACCATTTTGAAAAGTCTAGGGCCCTTCTACAGTAAATTTACTCTGCCTGTGCTCTACAAATTGAAAAGCAAAACCAAAATATGACAGCAGGTATATTTACATGATGCTTTACTGAATATTTTAAACCCACTGTTGAAACCTGCTGCTCAGGAAAAAAAGATTCCTTTCAAAATATTACTGCTTATTGACAATGTATCTAGTCACCCAAGACCTCTGATGGAGAGGTCCAAGGAAATGAATGTTGTTTTCATGCCTGTTAACATAAGATCTATTCTGCCGCCTATGAATCAAGGAGTAATTTTGACCTTCAAGTCATTATTTCATGACTTGTAATTTTGTAAGCCTATAGCTGCCTATAAATTTTATAAGCCTATAGCTGCCATAAATTGTGATTCCCCTGAGGGATCTGGGCAAAGTGAATCGAAAACCTTCTGGAAAAGATTCACCATTCTAGATGCCATTAAGAATATTTGTGATTCATGGGAGGAGGTCAAAATATCAACATTTACCAGGAGTTTGGAAGAAGTTCATTCTAATCCTCATGGATAATATCGAAGGGTTCAAGATTTTAGTGGAGGAAGCAACTGCAGATGTGATGGAAATAACAAGAGAACTAGAATTAAAAGTGAGGACTAAAGATGGGACTGAATTTCTGTGATCTCATGATCAAACTTTAACAGACAAGGAGTTGAGTTGCTTCTTGTGGATAAGCAAAGAAAGTGATTCCTTGAGATGGAATCTACTACTTGTGAACATGCTGTGAACACTGTTGACATGACAACAAAAGATTTAGAATATTACATAAACTTAGTTGACAAAGCAGTGGCAGGGTTTGAGAGCATTGACTCCAGTTTTTAAAGGAGGTCTCCTGTGAGTAAAATGTTATCAAACAGCATCTTATGCTCCAGAGAAATCTTCCATGAAAGCAAGAGTCAATCAATGTGGTGAACTTCACTGTTGTCTTATTTTAAGAAATTGCCACAGCCACCCTAATCTTCAGCAACCACCACCCTGATAAGTCAGCAGCCATCAACATCAAGGCAAGAGCTTCCATCAGCAAAAAGATTACTAATCACTGAAGGCTCAGGTGATCATTAGCATCTTTTAGCAGTAAAGTATTTTAAAATTAAGGTATGTACATTGTTTTTATAGACATCATGCTATTGCACATTTAATAGACGATAATATAGGGTAAACATAACTTTTATATGCACTAGGAAACCAAAAAAAAATGTGTCGTTTGATTTGTTGAGCTATATGCTTTATTGCAGTAATCTGAAACTAAATCTGCAATGTCTCTGAGGTATGCCTGTAACTAATTAATGCTGGACCAATGAGCCTCATGTAAAATAGTAATACTGAATACCAACATCATTACAAAATCAATATTAATTCCAATAGAATTAAAGACAAAATGTAAAAAACTTAAGCTTTTTGGATAAAATTCTAGGAAGACATCTTTAAGATTACAATGTTGAAAAAAACTTATACAAGATACCAAAGGCACAAATCATAAAGGAAGAGACTGATGAATTAGACTACATTAAAGTTTAAAACTTCTGTAGAGCAAAAGACATCATGTTTAAAAAGGACACGTGACAGACTGGGAGAAGATATTACAACAAATAACTGATAAACAATCCGTACCCTAAAAATATAAATGTCTCTTGAAGCAATCCAGTTTTGGAATACTCTACCTGTGTGATGTATTTTGTAACATAAAAAAATCAAAGATTAGAATTAAAATACATGATTTAAAATAAAGCACAACTGAAGAAATAGTTAGTTGAATTAGTAAATGGTAAAATAGGTAATACACTTGCTCCTAACCAAAAGGTGAAGAAGGGATAAAACATTAAAACAGAAATGAAGGGCAGGCACAGTGGCTCATGCCTGTAATGCCAGCACTTTGGGAGGCTGAGGCAGGTGGATCACATGAGGTCAGGGGTTTGAGACCAGCCTGGCCAACATGACATAACCCATTTCTACTAAAGATATAAAAATTAGCCAGGCATGGTGGTGCATGCCTGTAAACCCAGCTACTCGGGAGGCTGAGGCATGAGAATCGCTTGAACTCAGTAGGCAGAAGTTTCAGAAGAGCTGAGATTATGCCACGGCACTCCAGCCTGGGGGACAGAATAGGACTCTGACTCAGAAACAAAAAATTGAAATTAAAAAATTGCTAAAATGCAGCTCAGATATTCAAAGAGGTAGAAAATATAAAAGAGTAGTCAAGAGATATAGAGGATATATTGAGAAGTTCTGATCAGTATTCAATTGGAGCTCCAGAAAGAAAGGATGGAGAATATAGAACAGAGGAAATGTTTACAGAGATAATTGCTGAGACTTTTCCAGACTTGATAAGTAGCAATAACCACACCAAAGAACAATTTGTGAATTTAGCTTTACCGAAGCTGAGCATTTTCACTTGTCAACAACTCAGCAATCTTACCTCTAGGTATGTATGTACCATAAATAATTTCTTGCATATGTGTACGTGGTAACATGTACAAGAATGTTCATTGTGTCAGTGTTTGTAATTGAAAAATACTGGAAATATCAATAGGTGAGAAGATAAATAAATTATGTAATATCCATATAATGGAATGCCATGCATTAGTAAAAATTAATAAACTGGAGTTACACTTGTCAGCAAAAATCAATCTCACAAAAATATTGAGGAATAAAACCAAGTTGCAGAATACACAGTATGATGCCATTTATTTAAAATATGCAAAAGTGTAAAACAATATATATATACCCCTTAGAGATAAGTGCAAATAGACATTTTCTATAAAGAAATGCTCAGGAATAATAAACAGCAAACTCCGGATGAGGATTTCCTTTGAAGATATTGGGGAGGGAAGAAGTCATGATCAGAAATGAGAGCCACGGGACTCTTCACTTGTTTTGGTAATGTTATATTTCTTAAGGTGAATGGAGGGTTCATAAGTTCCTTACATTGCTCTTTATAGCCTTTTTTATGCCTGAAGTATTTCAAAATACATTTTTTAAGCAGCTAAAAGACCTTTGAGACATAACTAAGAATGTCCAAGCATTGAGGCTATTTTAACTGAAATGTTATTATAATAGTTTCTGGAGACATTTAAAGATACATAAAATTCAGTTTATCCACCTGTTACTCTTGACTCTTAATCTTCCTCTCTCGCTCCTGGAATACCCTGAATTTCCTCTGGAATAGCAATATAATACATCTTCAGTGACATGTATTTTCTTTTTCCTCTCAACTTTCATCTTCTCCTCAGCTTAGAAACATACTCAAGTTTCTGCTAGCCTTAATAAATAAATAAGGAATACCTGCTCCTTATACGCTTGTGAATTTTTTGCCTCCCATCTCACCCAGGTTCTTGGAGGAACAGCCCAGGCTTCCTATCTCTAACCCATCACTTCTAATCAGTCTGCAAAACACTGTCATTTGACTCCTGTCCACTTGACTGGAAAAGCCCATCTTAAGGTGTTAACATCGCATTGCAAGTCAATTTCAAAGTGACTTTTCAGCTTCATCAACCCCTGCTGTATTTGACACTGTTGATCTCTCCTTCCTTCTTGAAGTTCCTTCATCCCTTGGATTCTGTGACACTCTTTTCTTCTTCTCTGCACATCTGCCTATTACTCTTCTGTATCATCATCTTCTCTGAGTTGTCACCTTTGACATAAATCATGTGACCAAACACAGATAAGTGTGTTTCTTTCTTCTGTTCCATTCATCCGTTTGTCTAACCTCATCCCAAAACCACACTACCTTAGTTACTACCTCTGTGATAGATCTTGATTTATGAAAATATAAGACCTCCAGCTTTGTTCTCTTCAAGATTGGCTTGGCTATTATTGGCCCTTTGAATTTATATAAAATTTTAGAAAATTGCTTTTTTTTTTCTAAGAGAGTTGGTGTCTCACTGTAGTGCCCAGGCTGATCTTGAGCTCCTGGCCTCAAGCAATTCTACTGCCTTGGCCTCCCAGTGCTTGAATTACACATGTGAGCCACTGCACCCAGACTAGAAAATTGATTTTTTTAAAAAGTATTTTTCCCTAGATTATTTATCCCTAACATTTTTTGAAATTTAAAAAATTCTGAAGTCTGAGAATATCTAATCTAATTTTTCTTACTCATTTTGAGACTCAATTTAGGGGTGGCTTCCTCAGAAACCTCTCTGCCTGCTCATGACAGGTTGCTTAGGTTCCCATCCTATAATTACTACTCACTGCCCTTGTAACTACTTTGTAATTACCACTGTACATTTTCCTTGAGAGTTCTTTCTAGAAATAATAATAACAATAATTATTATTACTTATGTGCTATAATTACTTTTATTCAATATCTTCCACAGGCCCTATGCAGTAGATATTACTAAACTATTCAATAGATTAGAATACTGAAGTACAGAAAGATAAACCACTTGAGATAGATCACACAACTGAGTAAATTTTAAAGTTAGAATTCAAACCCAGTTCTGTCTGATTCCAAAGCCTGATTTTTTTTCCCCCACTGTGTACTCTCCCTCTGCTAATGATGTAATACTTAATCATGGAATTTAAATTTGATTTGTTAGAGATTTGATATTTACTTTTCTTTTTGAGATAGGATCTTGCTCTGTCACCCAGGCTGGAGTGCAGTGGGCTGCTCATAGCCCACTGTAACCTCAATCTCGGCCAATTTTATTTTTGTAGAGACAGGGTCTCACTATGTTTCACAGGCTGGTCTTGAACTCCTGGACTCAAGCAATCCTCCTGCCTTGGCCTCCCAAGGTTCTGAGATTACAGGTATGAGCCACTAGGCCCAGCTGTTGATGTTTACTTTTAAAAGCCTAATAGAATATTAACCATATAACAAATAAAAAATATTTAATAATATGTATAATATTTAACGTCTGTAAATAAGGCTTCAAGATAAACTTTAATTTTTATTTTCTAAATATTTTTTGAGACCAAGTTTCACTCTTGTTGCCCAGGCTGCAGTGCAGTGGTGCCATCTTGGCTCACTGCAACCTCCATGTCCCAGGTTCAAGCAATTCTCCTGCCTCAGCCTCGAAGTAGCTGGGATTACAGGCATGTGCCACCATGCCAGGCTAATTTTGTATAAACTTTTAATTTTTAAATACCATATTTAAAACAAATTTTCCATACATATTCTGCTTAAGTGCCATATTTATTTTTTATACTAAATAAAAAAATAATGTTTATGTTTGAATTGTTTGTTGCTGAGGAACAAATTACTCGCTCTATGCCAGAACCTACTGGCATAGAACAACAAGCATTTTATTCTCTTCATGAAGTGTGTGGGTCAGAGCACAGCAGGAAGGGCTTGTCCCTGCTCCACCATGCCTGGGGCCTCAGCTGGGAAAGCTGGAAAGGCTGGGGGTAACTTGAACAACTGGGAGATGGAAGCATCTGGCAGCTCCTTCATTTACATTCCCGGTGCCTGCGCTGGGATTACTGAAAGGCTAGGCTCAGCTGAGGCTGTCAACCAGAGCGCCTAGGCAGAGCCTCTCATGTGGCATGTGGCAGCTGGGATCCAAGACAGGGAGTGTGTCAGGAGAGCAAGCATTCCAAAGGAAACAGGAGGAAGCTGCAGGGCGCGTTCTGCTCTGGTCTCAGAAGTCACATGGCAGCACTGCCATGATACTCAGTTGAAGCAGTCACACACTGCTCAGATTTAAGGGAGGGGACCTGGAGGGTATCAACAAATCTGAGACCATATCTTAAAACCACCAAAGCTTACAAAAATATGTGGACTTTAGTCATGTTTTGGATATCTATCTGCACTTTACTGTTAGTGTTTACTGTTCATATTGGGTCTCAGAGTGGTGCCTTCACAGCATCCACATTCGGCAGGAGAGATGTCACACCTCATCAAGAGTTCCTACCACTCCTCACATCAGAAGGATTTGGGGGCCATAAAGTTACCGCTGAACTATGTGGCATGAGAAATACATTCTGAGTCTTCCATTCTTCTCTTCTGGTATTCTCCCAATGTCATGGACGATGAAAAGAACTGGCCTCATATAGTACCCTAGAGATGTGACAGGAAGTGCTTCCCTGACTTAAGACATTTTCTTTTAACTTATGATAATATGGGGAGATATTTGAATGAAGATAAATGACCATTTTTCACATTATTATTTGAATAGTAATGGGGTACATTTATTGGGCACTAAACTTATGTGCTAGATGTGTGTTCAGCACTTAGTTGATCTTTCAACATCCTATGACCTTGCTACTCAAAGTGTGGTTCTCTGATCAGCAGCAGCAGCAGCAGCACCTGGCAGCTTGTTAAAAATGCAGAACCCCAGGCCCTAGGCCAGACCTGCTGAGTCAGAATCTGCATTTCCAAGAGATTCCCAGGTGATTTGTTCATATGTTAAAATGCAGACGTACTGCTTTATGAAGTGGGTGCTATTACTATCTACCTTTTCCAGAGTAGGCAACTCTGAAGCGTTAAGAAACTTGCTGATCACATTCTGAAAGAATGGAAAAAAGAAACTTGATGAAGACTACACAATTTGTGAGTTAGAAGAGCTAAAATTCACAATCAGGTCTCATTGACTCCAAAACCTGTGTTCCTCACAAATATTCCATCGTGCCTCTCAGTAAATTTCACTGCATTAGCAAATGTGCTCCTATATAGACAGCTATCATCTGTTTTAAAGGGCAGTTGTAAAAGTATCTAATAATCTGAAAAAGAGGCTCCAGAACAGGCATCGCCACCAAAACAGCATCGTTCCATCACTTCTCAAATTGTTTAGCCCTCTGCCTCCCTTTGCTCAACTGTGAGTTCCCTAGAAGACAGAACTATTGTCCTGTTTGTTGTTAAATCTGCAGAAATTAACCCAGAATCTGACATGTAACAGAGTATCTGCCCCTTACAAACACCTTAATTAATATACATTAGGCTTGTTTGTTCAAGTGAGTTGTATAGATTGTAGGCAGTTAACTGGGTGCTAAGATTATTCTGCTGTAAAATCATACAGCATCTTCTGCTGTAAAAGAGGATGCAGGAGTGCTCCCTGGGGTTTCCTGCAGGTCAGAAAACCACCAACGCTGCTGCCGACCTGGCCTGTTGGCACTGCTTATCTCTCTGTCCAGGCAGCCCCCAGGCCAGCACAGCAATGGGACTTCCTGAGACAGGTTCCCCTTTCTTTCCTAGCCCTGGAACACAGCTCCTCTGCGGCTATAATTAACTTCCTTCAACTTGATTTATGCAGAAAGGAGAGGACCGGTGAAATGCAGGGAAGCTTGGTTATAATCCCTGGATTTCTGTGGTGCCTCAATTTCTAAAGCTCTTTTTTAATTGATTGCATCTCATGTCCTCTTACTGAGAAATCTATGGAGAAAGGAACATGGACACTCAGCAATGCACAGTAGTTAGAGCAAGCAGAAGTCCTGGTTTTCCCCAGACAGGCCTCATCTATGCACACAGACCTGGTGTGATTGTTAACTGTCTTTGTTCATGGTCAAACGCTCCTTGTTTGGGTGATAAATTGTATGGTCACCTTAGTGGTGGTCCTGATGTCACCTCAGGAGTCAGAACAGGGCCAGTCCCTAATGCAGAGATTTGCTTTCTGGACTAGTGAACCATCTGTTCTTGGGGCGTTTTTCCTAGTGTAGTCTTCAGGCCACCTGCTTCAGAGCCAGCTGTGAGCTGGGTGTCCACACAGATGCCCAGGCTCGCCTTGGTCCTACTCAGACAGAACCAGGAGCTTCTTTTCCCTCTGAGCCTCAGGCTTATGCTCCCTCCTCTGACCTACCTTAAAGTCCCCGATGACTTTCTTTTCCCTAGGCATCCATTCTCCAACCCTTAGCACTGGGAGCCCTTTGATTTCACTGCGAAGGCCTCCCCCTTCCCACCCCTTAGAGGGTGGCCTGAATACCACCCTGCTCTATACCCCCACAGCACTATTATTAGGTGGGAGCGTCAGAAGCTAGAACTGAAATCCCTGGCAGCCCTTTGTCTCCAGAGCGGAGGAGAGAATCGCCGGAAGGGACAGCCTAGCCTGAGGTTAGACAGTCCAGTTCTCTTTCCTCTGGGCTCCGGAGGACTGCAGGCCAGCAGGAAAGAGCTGAGCTATTCTTAGCTGAGGTGTGGGAGCCTGGCAGGAGCTGCAGGCGCTGCCCTGAGGGTCAGAGACAGGAATCGGCCACCCACTCTGGCTGCTTCCCCTCTCTCCCTTGGCTGCCCCTCACACAAAGAAATGACCACCCTACACCCTGCAACCAGCAGCAGTGAATGGCTCAGACATGGGTCACCCGTAGTCCTCTCATTAGAGAGCACAACTCTGCCTCCCTCTTATATTATAGTTTGCGGGTATGTTTGGAGCTGCGCGGGGCCTCAGCGACCACCTCAGTTTCTTCATAGAACCCTAGCATCCTGCATAGGTCAGGACTGAGCCCCACAAAGGGGAAATGATCTGTCCAGGGCCACACGGACATTCAGAGTCAGTGAGAACTCTACCAGGACCAGGTGGGGTCACAGCATGTACAAGCTGTAAGTTTGGGCTAAGGTTTCCAAATGTCAGTCAGCAGACAAGGCTATTTGTGCCAACATGTTCGCAGGTCCTCAGCAAAACGAAGACCCCTTGTGTCATATTACCAACTGTGCTTTCATGGAATGGGTTTTTTTTTTCTTCTGAATTTATGCTCTTCTTATATTGAGGTTGTAAAAAAGACCTTGCTTTATGAAATGACTCTAATAGTATATGACAATCCTAGGTCAGTCCCTATCATTAAAACTTTTTTTACCAATGTATGAAATAAAAATATATATTTAGGAAGCAATAGAATGGACAATACTCAAAAGAAAATAAAGATACACTTTATTCATTCATTTAATAAATGTTGAATGTCTATTTTTGGCGTACACTGCACCAGAGCACAAAATACATCTGGTTTCTTCCCCCATGTTGCTTACAGTCAAATGGGGAAGACAAATAATAAACAAGTGAATGTCACTGTAAAATGTGAGAAGGGCATGAATGAGCTTTTGAAAGAAAGTACTGTGAGAGGGAGAAAAGGGACTGGTGAGGTGCTTATTTTCAATCAGGTGGTTAGGGAAGACCAGAAGAAGACGGGGAGCCGCTTTGCAGAAAGTGAGCAGGGAAGAGAAGCAATTTGGCAAAGAGACAGCTTGAGTAAAGGCTTGAGGTTGGAAAAGAGCTTGGGGGAGTTTTAGGAGCTGGAGCAAGGGAGAGGGCCTACAAGATGAAGTGGGAGAAGCAGGTTGGAGTCCAGCCTCTTCAGGTCTAATACACCATGGAGAAGAGTTTTCAATTTTATTTTAGACGAAAAGGAAGCTATTGAAGGGTTTTCAACAGGTGAATGAGATGGTCCAGTTTTTAATTTTAAATACAGGGGATTGGTTCCAAAAGTCCCTCCCCCTACTGTGGGAGGGACCAAAATCTGCAAATGCTCAAGTTCCTGATGTAAAATGGCATAGTAATTGTATATAACCTATGCATATCCTCCTGGATACTTTAAATCATCTCTAGATTACTTACAAAACCTAATACAATGCAAATGCTATGTAAATAGATATTATATTGTATTTCTTTGGGAATGACAAAAAAGTCTACACATGTTTAATACAGATGCAATTTTGAGAGAAATATTATTTAATACACAAATATTACTTAACCCACAGAAATAGAGGGCCAAATGTGCTTTTCTCTACCTGCTGTGTGAAGAACGGACAGAAGCAACTCAACGAATTGTCCTAGGAAGACCAGAGTAGAGGCCAGTGATATTCCAGGTGAGAAGTGGTAGGTTCAAGACCTTCCTAGAGAACACAATCTTCTATTTGTTGAAAAAACACGCACACACATGCTAAATGAGTCACGTCATCTGGCAAATGTAGTAAAGTCATATGTTTGGATACAGAGTTTTGGAGAGGAGAGCTAAGAACATTCCAGGACCTTCCCAATTCCTCTCCAGCTTCGATCCTTTACTCTGGGGTTTTCAGCTGGTCTCTGGGCTTGTTCCTCCTAAGTTAATACATCCTCAGAGAAACCTCCTAGGCCTTGTCTCGAATGTCCCCAACCAATCCTCCCAAAGCTCCCCAGTTTGGATATGACCATTTCTGCAGATGACACACATCTGGGAAGCAGCTGCCTGGCCACTCTCACAAAATCATCTCCCTGTAATCCAGTTAAAGCTGGAGTAGAGAGGAGGCATGGGGGACTAAGGAAAAATGTGAGGTCTGCCCAAGATAGGATCTGGGTAGATGTCAGGGGTACCACCCCAGATTTTTGGAGACAGGCCTCCAGGATAGCCACTGGGATTTCAACTGGCCTCTGTGTCTTCCTCTGATCCCCGCAAGACCAGATGTATCCCACAGCTGTGCACCATCTGCTATCCTCCACCTCAGAGGAAGCTACAGTTTAGAGCTTAAAGAAGTGAGGGGGAAGACAGTAAGTTCTCCCTTGACTACAGAGAGTTAATTGTGGGAATAAGGAGTCTAGACTTCCCATGAAGTGGGAAAATGGCTTGGTATTAATCTGCACAGTGGCTCCCCCAAATTGTCCTGACATGGGAAAAAATTTCAAAGGAAACTCAATGTCCCAGGGTTTTTAAGCTCCCTACTGTTTCACAGACTCTAGCTCACAAACTTCATCTTTCCTACTTGCTCTGCTCTATGTGCCTCTTCTTTCCTCCCTACCCCAAACACTGGCACCCTGAGTTCCCAATCTGGATCATCAAAAGCCTAATAGCATCTAGTCAAGCTGACATCTAATCCTCCTCAGAGGAAGGAAAATGCACTCCCATCCAGCAGATGATGTTATTGGCCCCCTCCCTGAGCTCAGAGGCTTGGTGCAGCCCAGACATATGGATCTTTTTAGAGACTTTTGCAATTTGGCAACCCTGTTTGACACCCTCCAAGCCCTGCTGCTGAGACGCTGCTCTGCAGAGAGTGCACCCGGAGAGGGAGGGAGTGGATCCATGCATGCTCTTTTACTATTATTCTTTCCTTGTCATTTCCCCTGGCAACTCTTTACTCAGTTTGAAAAACAAAAAGTAAAGTGTTCTTCTCCCTGCCCAGTCTTTGACTGAAAACAGGAAAGAGAAAAAAAAGAAAGAAGGAAGGAAGGAAAGAAAAAAGAAAGAAAGAAAGAGAGAGAGAGAAAGAAAAAGATCAAATAAAAAGAGGAAGAGAAAATGAGAAAAAAAACACAGAACTGCACCGTGAATATTCTGGTCAATTCTCCAACACAAAGACTGAGAGCCCCTTGGCCAACAACACACTGTCTTGCTTCTCCTCCTCTTCTCTATCTCCTATCTATGTGAATAGACATAGAGTCTAGTCTATATGAATCTCCTGGATTTATGCAGTGCACAACCTGAGCACCATCTGCTGCAACCCTACCTCCTCCAACACTTAATTCGTCCTGAGCCTCTGATGTGTGAATTTGGCCTTGCTCTGTGTGCCCAGGAATGATGTATAGTGTTTCTACTGAGGCAAAAATGTCTCTTGACACTTGGTAGGCTCACACTTGCCCCTTTTCCCCCTAGCCAGACACTCAGGAGACTGGTATGTCTTTGAAAAATAAGGAACTTTCTTGCTGTTCATGCAAGAAAGAATGGTTTCTTTGCTCAAGAACTGACAGCTAGAACTGCCAAGGAAATTCTGTAGACTCCCCAGTCAGGAGCCACCAGAGGTCTGGTGCTAGGAATGTAAGACCTTCTAAGGTCCCAAGACCTTATTTCCAAATTGAGACCTTAGCAGCAAGATCTTAGAAGGTTTTATTCTCCCAGCACTAGACCTCTGGTGACGCCTGACTGAGGAGTCTGCAAAATTTGAAACTTAAAGGGTGGGGCCATTTTGGATGAAGATGTTAAACTAGAAGGGGTCCATAAAATTCACAGGAATTGGGTTGTCCTTAAGCCATCCCCCCACGCTCTGCCTCTGAGGTGGTCTCTTTCAGGCCATAGGCCCAACTCAGAAGGCAAGAAGTGGGAGAAATGAGAAGCAGGAAAGCTTTGCCTTTTTCTTCCAGAGCCTGGACCAAACACCTTATTTTACGTTTGATGGTTTCATGATAGATGGGACCTCTATATAAAGCTCTTGAGACTAGTTTGGGACAGATGTTTCCTTTCCAGCCACATTTTCCTGCCTCAAGTTAAAAATAGCCAGCCTCTTTTCTTTGGCTTCTGTAAGATGTATGCCATTAAGGCTCTCTATTTGGATTTACAGAGACAAAGGCTGTTAAGTCCCTGGCTTTCACAGCTTGTTGGGTCATGAACTGATGCAATATTGGGTTCAGGAATATTCAGCCCCTTGAGGCAGTTTCCTGGACACTTTAGTGAGAGAAACTGCTTTCCTATACCTACCGTTAGGTAGCACCAGAAAGAATTTTCAAGTGAGGAAGGACATTTTGCAGAGTAGTTCTACTTTTGTTTTCCTGAATAAATCCTTCATTATGGAGTTTTCTTGAATCAATGACACTCTCATCCCCAGGGTAACCTGAACCCCCTCTGATATCTGGCTTTAATGGAAGCATAAATTCTGTCTGGTCACATTCATGAGCAATGCTGAGTTAGGTCTACACCATCAGGAAGATTACTTGAAAGCCTAGACACTACAGAGGGAAATGAGCAGAGACAATATCAGAATTACAGACACAAATCCACAAACAATGGGTTTCTGACCCTTTTCCTGAGAGCTCCCTGAGAGCTGCTTCCCCGGATGTAAGGAATCTTTACTCAAGTTGCCCTTATCACTGACATATGCGCCCTTTGGCCAAAGCTGTTTCCTCTGTCACCTGATGGCTTCTGTAGATGAAACAGGACCTGACAAATCCAAAGAAAAGATTTGGATTTGTCATGCATAATTGGCATGACAATACAGTCATGCATAATTGGCACACCTTTTTCTTTTCACAATAAAAATAGCTTTACATATTTTTGTTTGTAAAAGTCGCACATGGTTATCGTGCAAAACCAATGTATGTGTTGCATACTGGAGTGAGGACAAAAGTGAAAATTACCCACAATTCCAACACTGAGACAAATCATTATGTGTGCATATGAGACATGTATCACACTGACACTGACTTTTTACCTCTCCCAAAACAAAAATAGCATCATACTGTGACATGCTTTTGTTTCCCCACTTACATGTCAGATCACCAGGTCTTTTTTTTTGACTTTGGCTGGAGCGTAGCGGCACGATCTCAGCTCATTGCCTCCGTCTCCAGGGTTCAAGCGATTCTCCCGCCTCAGCCTCCCAAGCAGCTGGGACTACAGGCATGCACCACCACACCCAGCTAATTTTTGTTATTTTTAGTAGAGACGAGGTTTTGCCAGGTTGGCCAGGCTGGTTTTGAACTCCTGACCTCAAGTGATCCACCCACCTCAGCCTCCCGAGGTGCTGAGATTATATGGGTGAGCCACCGCATTTGGCCTCAGGTCACCAGGTCTTAATAGCTGTAGCAATGACAAGAAAGCTGTGGATTCTGTACTAGCCTAGCTGAAACACCACATCGTCCTCTCTTACTCACCAGCTTGTCCCTTAGGAGGCAAAACTGGGACGGCAGGCCTAGAATTATGCTTGGAGGGGAGGGGACACAAGGCATTGCATTTTACGGCTCTGCTCTGAACATCACTACATTTCTGCTTTTGCTAACAACCTGAGGGGCCTATGACACAGGCCAACAGGTTATCTCAGGTGCCTGTACTGGTTGATCAGCCCAAGC
Organism: Cacajao melanocephalus; assembly: GCA_963573385.1. Lineage (NCBI taxonomy): Eukaryota > Metazoa > Chordata > Mammalia > Primates > Pitheciidae > Cacajao > Cacajao melanocephalus. The sequence continues at coordinate 39,647 of CAUYLG010034426.1, read as the reverse complement.
TCACTCCCTTCTAAGAAACAGCGCCATCCGCTGGAGTGCAAGAGAAGGGTGTTTTCACAACATAAGAATCACCTCCAACCCACTGGAGGTAACATTCACATATGTATATATACATGTAAGCAATTTGAAGACTTTTATAATTTAAATGTCTGTAACAAATTAAGACAAATTATTCACAAACAAGTAATAGCACAAATTAAAAAGGGAACACACGCTACACAACGTACAGATTAACAAGCAAATAGGAATTTTATCAACAACAATTTGGAAGTTTTGATAAATACTCAGTTTCCCAAGAAAATAACAACATTTACCCAAGAAGAAATTTTTTTAAATCTGAGAACTCATAATATTTACAAAAATACAAGGAGTATTGTTAACTAATCCCACATTAAATCCGAGGCCCAAATGATCTTACAGTCAAGTTCCAACACATTTTAAAAGGAGGTGATCATCCCAGTCTTACAAAAATTCTTCCTGAGAACAGGAAAACTGGGGAACACTCTACAATGCATTTTATAAGAACTCCGTAACTGCAATACTAAAACCGGACAATGCAAAAAGAGAAGGAAAAATTACAGAGTTGTTTCATTTATGACCAGAGAAGCAAAAATAAAAAAACAGAAGATTGTGCTAGCAAATTAAATTCTACAGTGCATAAAAAAGATAATAAACTGACAAAGTTGGGTTTAACTTAAGTACGCAGTCGGTTTAATGTTAGAAAAATCCACAAATATAATTCACCACACTACCATATTAAAAGAGAAAAACCACATGTAATTTTAATAGGTATAGAAAAGGCATTTTAAAAAAACATCACTAGTTTATTATTAAAGAAAAAATCTTTTAGTAAATTAGGAATAGAAGGGAATCAACTTAACATGATAAAAAGCACATATAGGCCGGCTGCAGCAACTCACTCCTGTAAATACCAGCACTTTGAGAAGCCAAGGTGAGAGGATCATGTGAGGCCATCGAGACCCTGCCTCTAAAATAAAATAACAATTTAAAAATAATAAGCAAATAAATACAAAGCACATTTAAAAAATTAAGCAAATGGGGAAACATTAGAAGATTACACTTCAAAATCTGGAATGAGGCAAGGATGTGCATGATCACCATACCTTTTTATCCTTGGATGTTCTGCCAATATATTAACTTGAGTAAAACAAATCAGTGGCAGAAAGATTGGGAAGGAAACATATTATCACTATTTGTTTGTGATACGATCGTTTACATATACAACCCAAAAGAATCTACAAATACTTCAATATAATAAGAAAATTTAATAATGTAGCTCAATATAAGATTAATATAAAACAATAAATTGCAACTTCATACACCAGCAACAAAAATAATTAAAAAGAAGATAGTATTTGTTTGCCATAGTCTTAGAGGACATAAATTACCTAGGACTAAATCTAACAATGAATTAAATGAATTTATCATTTAACAATAATAAATGAATAAAAACTATTACAGGGAAAATCATTAACTTTAATGAAGACTCAAACAATGGAGATATACACCAAGTTCTCTAAATGAAAGACTCCATTCTCCCCAGGTTAATCTATGGAGCAATTTTGATCAAAATCCAAAAGGCTGTTTTGGAAGTAAATCTGATAAGGATTTTAAAAATTATATGCTATTATTATTTGGAAGAATAAAGGGCCAAGAATAGTCAGGGTATTTCTGAAGTAAATTTGGGAGAGGAAAACTTGCCCTACAGATATCTGAACTTATTTAATCCTACAGTAAATAAGGCAATGGCGAAGGCACTGGGGTGTCCATATTGACCAATGTTAGAGAGCCTAGAGCCAGACCCACATATGTATGTAATGTGAACACATGAAAGAAATAGCATGTCAGTAGCATGTCAGATCAGCAGGGTAAGAGGAGACTACTCAGTAAATGCAACTAAGAAAATGGTTATCTGTATGAAAAACACATAAAACTGGATTTCTGCTAGTTATTTATCTTGTCTTTCTCAACCCCAACCTCACGTCTCTGTAGTCTTCTCTATCATACTGGCTATAATGTGTGTTTGCTCTATTATGTGAGAATATTCAGTTTCGTACGGAAGACAAGACAAGCAGGTGGATGGAACTCATCAGATGTATTAGCTATAGACACAAAGTAAGCAAGTCATTTGTGAGACAGAGACAGAGTTCAGAAGATGTGCTAAAAATACAGGTTGAGTATCCCTTATCTGGGATGCTTTTGGGATTTTGGAATACTTGCATTACACTCATATGTTGAGCACCTCATTCCAGAAATCTGGAATCCAGAATGCCTCAACTAACGTTTCTTTTGAGTGTTATGTCAGTGCTCCAAACGTTTCAGAATTTGGAGCATTTCAAATTTCAGATTTGGGATTCTCAATCTATAGTAAGTTAGTAACCTGCAAGACATGTAAAACAGAAAAGATGGAATAGACTACACAAGGATGGAACAAACAAGAGTTCTACTTACAGGCAGAAAAGGATAGAAACAAAACAAATCATAAGCCATGAGATATAGATTATGCCACCTTGATGTTGGTGTCTGTGTCATCCCTAAATTGATTACCTACTGGTGGCACCTTCTGGCCCCCTATAAGCTCTGCCCAAGCAATGCTGGCAAAAAGAATGGCTGCCCAAAACACTGATGAAGACCTGTGGCCAAGCCTACCTGCCCTTAAATATCTCTCAGTAGAACAAGTATGCCTTGGTTCCAAGGATCTTCAACATGCTGATCCTCTTACTCAATCTCAGTTCTGGTCCTCACAACTATACCATGCAGAGCAAAACATAGGATTGAGACTGTGAGACTGCAGGACGTTTGCCCTGCTTGCATTCCCAGTGTGTCAGCCTCGTGCAAACCTGTCCCCTTGGTTCTAGCTCTATGCTTTAAATAGATTCGATAACCCTTGTGATTTGATCACCATAATTTGGTCTGAGCCTTTCTGATCTGTGGCCTCTGGAATAGCCTGCCTATCATGAAAGCAAACATTGCATCATGGTGACTTCCTACAGGACACTGGTTCCCAGATGCCCTTGTCAGCTGATTTCTGGTTAGGTTCTGCCAAGAGGAGGTGCTGGAGGGAGACTAGAAGGTGGAAAGAGGAAAAAAGGGACTCACAGGTTGCCACTTTGTCAGTCCAGCATCTGAACACTTCTACCACTGAAGATTCCTCTCTGCCAAACTGGAAAAAAAAAAAAAAGATTGCAATGTGGGAAAGAAGTCTTGGTTCCAAAATATAAAATTGGAAAATCAAAATTCATAAATTTTTCATTCAATGCCGACAAAATGTCAACTCAGTCAACTTGTAAACTGCAATTGAACTCTTTAATAGTTTCATGTAAATGTAATAAAGGTTGAATTATAAGAACAAAATGAAGAATATATTTTAAAACTCAGAATTATAACAACCATTTTCCTTACTTTTTAACATGAAAGATATTATATTTGACATGGGATGAGGGTCCATTTTAGGTTGGTTGACATGATGTGTGTGTATTTGGGGGAGCGGTGGGGTAGGGGATGTTTAATAGTAAGAGTGGTCATGGCCTCCAAGGGCCTATAAAGGGACGAAGACAGCCTCTGACTCAGTGTTTTTCTGTTGTATCCTCCAGTTTGTGCAGCGTAGCTAACATCTTCTAGCAACAGCTTATGAAGCAGAAGAGCAGAGAATTGAGGAGCAGCCCAGAAAGGCTAGAACTTTGAAAGGACTAGACAGCTCAACTCTATCTGGCCTGTGAGAAAATGTAAGGCTGGGTCCCTGGGTGCCCTTGTGTATCTGTGTTTGGGGGTGGCTGGGGAAAGGTATGTGTGCTTGGGGTGATGATTCTCGGTGACCCTGGAAAATATGAAGAGTGGCCAATCATTGTCTAGCTTCATAGTTCTGGGGCCATCCATAGCTTTGCAAGCCAGAGAAGAAACAGCTCTGGTCTCTCAGAGGAAGGGATCAGCTAGCCTCCTATGCTCCCTACTTCTATTTTTCCTCCCCGAAGCCTGACATCCACTTCACCCTCACACCTTGCACCCAGCATGTGTTCTTTCTATACCAGGGATTCTTGAACCTCAGTGTGCATGAGTCATGGAGAATACTTATTCAAAGTACGGATTCTGGACCTCACCCTTGGTTCTGTATAGATCGTGCTTTGAGAAAACTCTGCTCCATAGAATCATTCTCTCTCTGCTCCCAAAGCTACTTAAGAAGATCAGGTACTAAAGAAAGACAAGTTCTTTCCCCTGTTTCCCATGGTCCAGCTACAGGAGACAAATGGTATTTAAAGTAACCAGAAAAAAGAAATCTAGAAATGGAAGTTAAAGTGGACCAAATTAGCTTTCATCTATAGCAGGAATTACAACCCCATGTTTGTTCACAACCACACACTGAGTGTTTGCAGCAGACCCAGGCTTTGGAGCTGAGGAAGTTGAGGGGAGTGGGGGGCCTGGAAGTGTTGGAGCTAACTCCTTTTCCCTGTTAACTGGGAGTCCCAAGGACCAACGTCTGATTTTAAAATGCATTTTTGCCACTCTTTCTGTCCCCAGGCCCTTGCCGTCACTATGTGATCAGTTTTGAATCATCATTTGTACTTTGAAACAGATTCATACCATACTATTGTATTCAATCAAATTTGCATATCAGGCCTTTGCTCTGATTGTGTGATGAAATACTTTGTTCCCTGTTTAAAGGAATGCTGGGCAACAAGACCAGAATAACAATTTGGTTTTGTTTTTAGACCTGGATCCTTCTCCTGTGCAACCCCAGTACATAGAAGGTTTGTGACGGACCATAAAGGTAAACCTACTTTTATAATGCTAAGGTGTCTGCAGAGAAATCAGAAAGGACCACAGAGTGCTGGTCTGGCTTCCTTTACTTTCCTTTAGGCTATGTGGCACAGAATTCACGGAAGAGGCTGAACTGAGTATAATTCCATGATTCCACTCTGGATATCAGAACAGCCTCTCCCAGGTTATGCCTTATCTGATTCTCCGCCTGGTGCCATCATCTGCCCAGCCTGGCTTCTCTCTTCTCCAGTCTTTACATTAGGCTGCCTAGTCTTAATGCCCAGACTTAGCTGACTCTTATCCTGCTAAGAGTTTCTGCCATTCAGTTCACCAACACCTAGAAGAACGGGTGAGGAACAGGAAGCTCAAGGATCTATCAGGTGGTGGAGGATGGAGTCACAGAAAGTCCTTTTCCTGCTGGGAGAGCAAGGTGAAAGCCCTAGTGGCTTAGACCCAGGTCTGGAGAGGGGATAACTGGGGAGGAGGCTCCCAGGAGAGTCCCTTTTCTTTAGGATGATGGTGATGGGGAACTAAGTGGGGAACTATGGAAGGTCATAGGAAAAGTTAACACAAGTTAACAAAAAGTTAAAACAAAAAGATCTAGCAGAAAAAAAAGTGAAAGAAAAAGTCTACACGAATGGTTTAGACAACTAAAATGAATACTTATAGTCATATATGTGCGCTACTCACTCCTGACGCTTCACTCATACACAGCACAGGATCCAGTGGTCACACTGTGGTTAAGTTTTACCTGATGAAGGAAATGCTCATACGTCTAAACTGAGGTCCTCACAGTAGAGTCCTTTTGCAAGATAGTTACTGGCTTACAGCTCAAAAATAAAGGAAAACCAAAAGGAAAGAAAAGGGGGAAAAATCACAGGAAACTTGCCCCTGCCCTGGCCACCGGCAAGGCTGCCACAAAGGGGTTAAAAGTTAAGTGGAAGTGGAGCTTGAAGAAGTGGGATGGGGCCTCTTCAGAAAGCTGAACGAGGCATCTGGAGCCCGAACAAACCTCCACCTTTTTTGGCCTCGACGGCAGCAACCCAGCCTCCTTCCTAACGCCCTCCGCCTTTGGGACTAACCAGGGGAGCTCAAGTTAGTAGCAGCCAAGGAGAGGGGCTGCCTTGCCAAGACTAAAGAGGGAGGGGAGAAAAGAGGGAAAAAGCAAGAATCCCCCACCCCTCTCCAAGGCGGAGGGGGCAGGAGGAGCGCGTCCTGGCCACGCCAAGCAGCGTCTTCCACTTGGTGCGTCTCTCTGGGAGCGGCGCGAGAAGGATGCTGGTCCGCAGGGGCGCGCGCGCGGGGCCCGGGATGCCGCGGAGCTGGACCGCGCTCTGCTTGCTGAGTTTGCTGCGTGAGTATGAGTACCGCCTGCGCGCCGCGGTCGCTTGGCTTCACCGCTGGGAGGGTGGAGGCTCTCCGAGGCTCTCCGAGAGGCTGAACGGCAGAGCAGAGTTGCTTACAGGGAACGGACCCCTGCCCAACCCACGCACTGACGCCGATGGCTGCTCCCGCCGGGGCCAGCGCCTCACCTGGGAGCCGACAGGAGTGGGAGGGGAAGGGATGGCCACCGCCCCGTGGGTGTGCGGTAGCCGAGGTGCGAACCGGTCAGCACAACTGGCTCCAATGGACTGAGATAAAGCGCTTTGGAGATGCCAGGGTCTCTTCTGGTTGCCAGAAGTGCGGAGTGCGAAGTTGCAGCCAGAACTGGGAGACCGGGGAGGAGAGAAGCAGGAAAGTTTTGTGGCTCTTGGTTGATTCAGAAAGCATAGATCTGGAGCAGACTGCTGGGAAGGGGCCGGGGTGCCCACCTTGCACTGGGACTGGGGGAGCCCGAAGTGGACATTAAGGAATTCGAGGGGAGCGAATCAGGGATGAGGCTCCAGGTCTCAGGCCAGGGGAGTTCGGAATGAACAGTCCGTGAAAAGAAAAACAAAACCAATCAAACAAACAAAACCTTGCATTTAAGGGGAAGCTGAGTTTGCAGTCCCACTTCAGCAACCCCACCGCGGAGGAGGTAGAGGTAGACAGAATTTGCTCTGCACCCAGCCTTGTTCGCCTTACCACAAACCCTCACCCCTGCACAAACTTAAAACTTGTCATCTTTCGGAGTTTTATTCCGCTGCCCCCACTCCAAGTTCTAAAGCTAGTGGATGGGTTAGAACACTCCCCCTACTCACCTACACATACCCTTACTTCTTAAGGTCTTGCTTCACTTTAGTTAAAAAAAAGAAAAGGCACCCAGTAAATATTTATACTTGATTGCTTTCCTTGGGAAATGACATTCTCCACCTCATCTCTTTGCACGTGGAAGGTTTGAAACTTTGTACATTGCTTCCCTTTCACTTGCAGCACTCATGGGCTCCCAATTCCATACTCTACATCCTAAAGGCCATCCACTATGGTCCTGCAGAGTGACCTGGACTAGGCCTCTTTGCTCCCAGTCTTCTCCGTTGTTCCCCTTTGGGTCTGCCTAGTTGGGGAGAGCTGCCCCCGGGCTGGAAGAAGCTCTGGGTGAGGTTTTGGGTTGCCCTGTTTGGCAGTCCTGGACATGTGCTTTGGGGCAGGGAAAAGCTGTCTCTGAGGTTTCAAAACCCTAGAGTGGGTGCTAGACTAGGCCTTCACAACAGGGGTGAGTTGGCCAATGGTGCAGATTCCAATCAGATGCTCCACTGTCCTTTGGCTACACAGCTTGCGATGACCTGGTCCTCGGCCAAGTGAGGTCCACCCTCTTCTTATTTCCTCAGCTGGTTGGTGTCAGTCTCGCCTTCGCCTGCTGAGGTTGGGGTCAGGGGAGCAACACAACCTCTGCAAAACTTTGGGCTGATATGCTGAGAATTCTATATCCCAGCTTTGAGTGGGAATGGATGGGGCATAGGGCCCCATTCTCAACCTTGCCAGACTACTTGAGCCAATTGTAGCTGTATGCCCTTCCCCAGAGCTTTCTAGCTTTTTTGCTTGGATTATTTTGTTCTGTTAATACTAGGAGTCATTTTCTGTCCTGGGATACATTGTGGGATAAATGAAATGACTGAGTGTACCATGAAGTGCTACCACAGAGCCATTGCAGAAATGGTATGATTATTGTAAAATTTAGGGTGGAGGGGATTTCTGTGGTTTGTTTTCTCATCATTTACCCCAACAAAGAGCTTGTTCTGGGAAGGTCTTTTTTCTGTCCCTTTGAGAAGGTAGCCTGTGCATAGGCACTTCAGCTAACCAGAAGTGGGCTGTCTTTGTTGGAGGTGGGGTAGATCACATACCAGAGTCAGGGTGAGGGGCTGAGGGGTCACCAGGCAGCACTGCCAGTGCACTGGCTGGAACAGGAAGCCTTTCAGGTAATTAGGGAACCCCTTTGTCAGGCTCAGGGTATCTATTTCCTCTAAGCCTTCCAAGGCCTGTCCTTCTCCTCACTCTAACAACACCCCCAGGCCCTTCCTGTCACATTCCTCGTCTTCCTTTGGGTCCTTGGTGCCTGCTGACCCCACACCCATATCCTGTCTGGGGCTACATGTAAGAGGGGAAAAATAAAAGAGAAAAGAATTTTATCGGATATTTTCCAGAGGGGAGACGACTCCACCCTTTGAATTTCTGCCATATGGCGACCAAGGAGGAGCAGCCTTGGGGACCTCTGACTAATTCAGTGGTCCCCAGTGCTCCCCACTTGTAGACCCAATCCAGCTGGCATCACCTTTGCAGATACATGTCTTTAGCAGCATTCCTGTTTGGCTGATAAAACACTCAGGGGCCTTGGGCCTCTTTTTCTTATCCCTTTGGCTCCACCTCCTGGGCCTCCTCATTCCCTTGTCCTCATCTCCTTCCTTTGCAATCTTTTTCTCAAAAAGCTCATGGCAAGAAGTGCCAAACTGCAGCAGATAAACTCAGCTTCAGAGTCCTACAAAAACAAATAAAAATGAGGAACAAATTCTGCTTCTTACGGTTGGTCTCATTGCCTGATTTCCTGTAGACCCTGAGCTGGAAGGCCTGCATTTACTTTCGGGGCTGGAAGGTTACCCAACTCCACCCTCAGGGTACTTGGGCCTCCCTCTCTCATTGACTTTGGTTGATCTAACGAAATGACTTGCAGTGTGGAGAACTAAAAATGTGAAGATATGGAAAAAGAACACAACACCACCCTCCAAAAGAAAATTCTCACAGTCGCCAGGGCTGTGAGAATTCTGTATTTTTCTGGGCTTTGACTTCTCTAATGAGAACATTCTCTTCCCTCCTTAGCTAATAAATGAAAACATATTATCTTTGACTTTTAGTCCCAGAGCTGGACTTTGTGCTAAGGAGAGAGATGCATGCATCTTGGAAAGATGGAGAGACAAACAAATAGGGATGGACACAAAGGTGTACTTCCTAGTACCTGTGCTCTCAGAGCCCATCGGGGAATGAATCACTTCCCCTCAGATGCAACGGAAAAGGCCTCTCTCTGGGCTTAATTGGGAAGTAGGCTTCTTCCTGATTTGGGAAAATAAAATCAAAACTGATACTTTTAAGAGAGGTGTGGCATCTGTAGGCAGCTGATTTAAGAAAATGTCTTAAGGGGTCTTTGGGTGACAAAGCCTAGAACCCAGGACCACCCTGGATGAGCAAAGGGAGGTTGGCGGCTGGATTGCTGAGCATATTAACATAAAGTGAAGCCTCATGTTTGGGTGGGCCCAAGAGACACAAGGCTAAAAGGACTCCAGAGTCCAGGAAGAGCATATAAAGGGAGGGGAGGTGCCTGGACAGTGATGGGTGGAGGATGGAAAAGACCTGGGAGGAATGTTTTTTTTCTACATTAGCGCAGTAATGTCTAATATTTCAAGGTTATGCCATTGTCTCCTTTGGGCTGCCCTGTAATCTCGTTCCATGCTCTCAACCTGTCAGTAAGTATTGGCTACACACACTAGCCTTTGTTAGTGGCTGTCTTGGGAAAGTAAAGCAATGAGTGCTTGGCTAGCTTATGGTGAAGTGGTATACTAATAAGGACAGGGAGCCATTGAGCCGTGGAGCTGCAACCCAGGAATCTGTGGTGCTGGGAAAATGGAGGAAGAGGCGACAGGGAGAAATGAACTCCAGAGGTTCAGGATAATCAGGGTTCCACAATAAGTGGATGGAATCCAAGACATGCTGTTTTTTTGTTTGTTTGTTTGTTTTTTGAGACTAAGTTTTGCTCTCGTTGCTCAGGCTAGAGTGTAATGACACGATCCCAGCTCACGGCAACCTCCGCCTCCCAGGTTCAAGCTGTTCTCCTGCCTCAGCCTCCTCAGTAGCTGGGATTGCAGGCATGCACCACCACGCCTGGCTAATTTTTGTATTTTTAGTAGAGATGGTATTTCTCCATGTTGGTCAGGCTGGTCTCGAACTCCTGACCTCAGATGATCCACCTGCCTTGGCTTCTTAAAGTGCTGGGACTACAGGCATGAGCCACTGCGCCCAGCCAAGACATGCTATTTAAATATAAAACAGAAATATCAGTACACTGGGCACCCTCAGGCCACAGACCCTTGGTTTATATATGCTCACAACTCAGTTTAGCCTTTGAAGCTTAAGAAGGCATTAGCTCAGTCCTTTGTTCTAGTCTAGGATGACTCAAATTCATGGTAGGCCTCAGAGTTGGAAGGGCCTCCTAACACGGATGCTTCCTGAATGTTTGCAAGAAGCATGGATTGCTCACTGATCTCCAAAAGTGGCTTATTTCCTTCTTATAAGTAGCTACATCATTTTAAACTTTTTCCTTGGATTGCAGTGAAATTGGCCTTCCCATAACTTCTAATCATTCCTTCTAATTCTATTCTTTGGGCTGGCACAGATTTAATCTGGTCGTTCATGATAATACCTAAAGACCTTTCTAGTGGGCCCTACTAGATTATAAATACCTTGAGGGGTTGATTTAAATGACAATGACACTAACACCTGATGGAGGAAAGAGATCCCGCTCTTGTTTTATACTCTCCACAGCACTGAGAGAGATCCTTTGCACATCACCAGTGCTGCAGAAAAATGAGAATGAATACACAGATTAAGTGTCCCTTATCCAAAATGCTTAGGACAAAAAGTGTTTCAGATTTCAGATTTTTTCAGATTTTGGAATATTTGCATAGACATAATGAGATATCTTAGGAATGGGACAAAAGTCTAGGCATGAAATTTGTGTTTCATTATATACCTTATACACACAGCCTGAAGATAATTTTAGACAATATTTTTAATACATTTGTGCATGGAACAAAGTTTTGACTGACCTGTCACATGTGGTCAGGTGTGGAATTTTCCACTTGTGGTGTCATGTTGGCACTCAAAAAGTTTCGTATTTTGGAGTATATTAGGATTTCTGATTTTCAGATTAGGGATGCTCAACCGGTGTAAATAACATGATTCTATCCTTCCTCCCCAAATTCTTCTTTTCCATATCAGGGGTGAGCAAACTTTTTCTGTAAAGGGCCAGAGAGTAAATATTTTAGGCTTCAGGGGCCATATGTGGTTTCTGATGCATGTTCCACTTTGTCTTATCTTACGACACTTTAGAAATGCAAAAGCCGGCCAGGTATGGTGGCTTGTGCCTGTAATCCCAGCACTTTGGGAGGCTGAGGTGGGCAGATCACCTGAGGTCAGGAGTTTGAGACCAGCCTGGCCAACATGGCTAAACCCCATCTCTACTAAAAATACAAAAGTTAGCCGGGCATGGTGGCGCACCCCTGCAATCCCAGCTATTCAGGAGGCTGAGGCAGGAGAATGGCTTGAACCTGGGAGGCAGCAGTTGCAGTGAACCAAGATTACGCCACTGCACTCCAGCCTGGGCGACAGAGCAAGACTCCATCTCAAGAAAAAAAAAAAATGTAAAAGCCAATCTTTACTGACTGACCATACAAAAACAGCCTGTGGGTCAGGTTAGGTTTGCTGGCCACAGTTTGCCAACCCCTGATCTAGATGAAATAACGCTAGACCCTCAACAATATACTTGGTTTCTAGAACTCTTCTAATCCTGGTTTTCTTCACATGAACACTTCCAATTTAATTAATTCCCCCTTAAAATATAACATCAGAACGAGACCGCTATGGCTAGAGGTAACTGGTAGGAACACACCTGCCGCAGTTGTCCTTCAATCCTATTTCTTTTGCTAAACTCCCAGGATTGTGCTAAGCACCAGAAGTAAAACACGTAAGAATAAGAATGGCTCCAGCACTTAAGAAATTTGTATTCTGACTGAGGTGACAGTTAGATTTATCCTGAGGAAGCACCATATATGATTTTTGTGGCAGATGATTCATAGAGATAAGTGTCTGCCCTCCGAGAAGCAGAAGGAAGAGGCCTAAAATAAAAGATATCCACTGTTTCTTGAGCTTTTACCAGACTGGATAACTGCTTCCACTTCTTAGCTCCTTTGTTCCTCAAAACAGCTAAGACATAGGGACTACTTTTATTTCTGTTTTATAGGTGAGGTTTACAGAGTTGAAGTAACTGCCCAAACCACACAGCTAACACATGGTAAAGAAGCCTTTGAATGGGTGGTGTGTCTGGCTGCAGAGCCTGAACTCTTTGTCTCTAGGCTATACTGCCTTCCTGGCAACACAGTCTGTGGCTCCCAACAGCCTACTTCCTGGCAGAGGCTGGCATGTCCCTTCATCCTGGTTCTTTAACTCTATAGACTAAGATTCCCAGGAACTCCTTCAAAATACTCCTCTTGATCCAGGTGCTAGAATATGAAAGGATGGGCAAAATAAGACTGGTAAGCTAGGAGATCAGGAAACAGCACCAGGGAAAAACTAAAACTAAGGAGGGCTGTGAAAGGCAAGACCAAGTATAGGAAAATAATCTCTTCAAGTATGGGGATTTAGTTATTTTACGTAGCAGGGCTTTCTGGATCTCTGAGGATTTGCAAACTCACTTTAAAGACCAAAAGAGTCTTCAGTTTACTAACAGCAGGTAGAAATATTTTCAAAACGTATTATACATGTCTTTGCTTTCTTGGAATACTCTCCAAAAAGGATTTTATGATTCGATGTATCATGAAAATGATGTGGCTATGTTGCAACTCAATGACGTCATTAATGCTTATAAGGTATATATAGCTGATCTATTTACGCCTACCATAAATGATTCCAGAAAACCGGTGTGAGTTTTGATACTTGTGTCTGCTTTTCATTTATTTTTGTTTCTTAGTTTTCAGCTGTTGCTTCTCCTTATCATTTGCTTCTAATAGGCTCTTCCCACATTTTAACGTTCGCTGGGCTATCAGATAACCAGGCTTATTAGAATTATGTATAAAACAAGAATAATTGCCTCTGAAGAAGTACCTGAAAGTTCAGTACATGACTTTTACTACATGAATTTTGTGACATATATTTAGCTTCTTAGAATCCTTACTTTACTAATTTCTTGAGAGAGATCTTCTCTCCTCCCTTGCTCCAAGTTCATGAGCTGAGATCAAATAGGGTAACTAAGGGTGAAATGGAGTCCCTCAGGAGACACAGTTAATAAGGATTGACTGCGAAGTAAACCACAGAAGGGAGCTTTTTATTCAACTTTAAACTCTACTATAATTCCTGTAGCCTTGCGGGTAGGGGCTCTTCTTCCCATCTAGGATGAAAAGGAGGGAGCGGAGGTTTCATCAATTGTCTCTTAGGATCTGACAAGCTCTCACTGACTGGTAGGCTCCTGCTACCCCCCACTACAGAGTTGAGAGTCAGAAGGTCACATAAAGAAAGGTCAGTGTTTGATGGCTTAATGCCATGGATGTGTGTGGGAAGACAGGATGAAAAGGGATCTGTGGTCAGTCTTGACTCTCATAAATGTCGTTCCTCCAGGGCTCTAGAAACTGTGAGCCTAAGAGATGCACTCACCACCCCCCCCCCGGCCCCGCCGTGCCGCAGCATTTATGCCAGGATTGGCTCCAGGACCCTGGCCAACATGTCCCCTTGCTCCGCACTAGCTCAGGCATTCCTGATCACTCCATTTTGTCTTTCTGCCCTCCCACGTGTCCTGTCCGCCTGGTGTCTCAGAGGGTGCTCTGCTCATCCTAGGCTCAGAGCCCTGACTCTGAAATTGGGGTCCCCTTCTCATTTGCAGGTGGATCCCACTACTTATTCCACGGTACTTGCCCTGGTGGTAGGTGGAGGGGTTGCTGCAGCTGGGATCCCGGCCCCAGTGGGTCAGTAGCTGGCCTGGGTTCAGAGTTGCTTTGCTTTTCTGGAACAAGCACCTCTGTCCTCAGAACTAGCAGCAGGTCTCACCCCACATCTGGAAAAGTTCAAAAGTGTTTGTCTGGGTGAAGGAGGCCCTTCGGGGGAGGGGTTCAAAAGCATGACATCATCTCAGTCAGGCCCAGCTTCCTCTGGAGATAGAAAAGGGCTGGGCCAGGGTGGACCAGATGGGATTCCCAGGAATCGGCATGCTGGGGGAGAGGACAGAAAGGGCAGGCAAGATGAGGAATCTTGGAGTGGTGCCTTGAGAGGGTGATCCTGTAATTCAGTGTCTGAATGCTGCCTCTTTCGATGAATTCAGGTGAATCTGACCTTAAAGTCAGACTGGTGAGAGGGTCCCATCTAAACAGGAAAGAAGCCTGGTTGACTTCTGCATCAATTTTATTTTGATCAACCCACCTCGTGTTAAAGGCAGATGGGAGCCCGTCCTTTTTTCTCTGGAGATGTGGGAGATGAATTCAGATTTTTGACAGTTTAGCCCCAGCCTCACCTCCTTGCTGCATCTACTCAAGAGTCTGCTAAACCTCGGTTTTCCATTGCTGCTTCCCTTCACGAACTGTGGTCTTCCTTTGGGCAACACCTTGGTGATTCAGGCCCTCCAACTCTAAGATGGAGATAGTGATATCCTTCTTCCCACGGCTTACCTGACACATCATAGTAAGACATGATTGCTGCACTTGCCATTAATAGCAATCTACTTGTGGCAGGTTGCAGAAGGAAGTAGATACGAGAGCGTGAAAACCTTGTCATCACCTTTAGGAAAAGCATTCTTGGCCCCATGTTGATGGCCATGAAGCGAAAAGTCTAACTTCCCTCTTGATCCTGAGGGAAACGAGATGTCATTCTACCTTGCTGTTTACCTGGACATCGCTGAAAAATACAGATCCAGATCCCAATCAGGAAAATTTAGAGATCAGCTTTAGGGAGGCCTGGGACCCTCCGGAGCTTCCTTGAAGATGGAACTTCTGGTGTGAACTCTGGACACCAAGTTCACCCTTAACATTTACAAAGCGCAGGGCAAGAGTACATAGAGGCCTGCACACTCTATTTCTAAACATTTCAAAGTTATAAGCCAGGCCAACTGACTAATAAAGTATCTTCTATCTTCTTACTTTGACAAACATATTTTCATGATCACCTGGAAAGCCAGGTTTGAATTTGGGACACTCATATACTTGGAATTCAATGACAGGAAAAGATGGTTCCTGGCCCCAGCCCACTCCCCTTTTCTGCTTCCTACCCATGACTCTGGCTCACATGGCAGGGGAATTGCATGTGTGCCTTGGACATCCTACCCACGTACTTAAGCACTAAGCACTAACTCTTCTGCCTACAAGCAGTAATCATTTGGCCACCACTGAGCCTTGGGGGTATATGCCCTCGTGCTGCAGTTCCCCTTAGCAGGATGGACTGGGAGAAGAGCCCCATCGTGGATGTGAGCAAAGTGCCATTTACGCAAGAAGTGCTAGGACTTCTGGTCCCCACAGTATGATCTAGAAGAGAGGGTACATCCTGATTGGTCCTCACAGGAAGTAGGACAGGGTGTGGGCCCTCAGAGGCACAGGATTCTGGCAGGAAGCTTCTCCTTCCTGTGTCTAATGATGGTACCGACTGGGCACAGTGGGTTATACCTATAATCATAGAGCTTTGGGAGGCCAAGGCAGGAGGATCAATTGAGGCCAGAGTTTAAGGTTACAGTGAGCCATGATCTCACCACTGCATTCCAGCCTGGGCCCAGTGGTGATGGAGCCAGACCCTGTCTTAAAAAAAAAGGAAAAGGGTTGTATCCCAGAATATGTGGAAGAGATGTGCAAGGACACTCATGAAGATCTGAGCATAATGAAATCCAAAACATTATACTACAATAGTTTAGCATTTGTTATCTCATTGATTCTTCCAACAATTCATGTAAGGTAGCCAGAAAAGACCCTTACTTGAGAGGTAAAAGAACTGAGATACACACATGCATTAAATTACATGCTTAGTTATTGGCAGAGCCAGAACTAAGCTCGTCTACCTTCCCACTACGTTGATGAGAAACTAGGCCTTGTGTTCTCTGGTTCATTAGCTAAACTTCTAGGTCAGGGCGTCCTAAAAACTGAGTTCCTTAACAAAAGGAAAGGTGAATGGGTTTGAAGACCATGAGCAAAAGGATGAGGGGAATTTGGAAGTGGGGAAGTCTGAGAAGCATAGATTTTTTTATTGCTGTTTTTGCTGTTTTTTGAGACGGAGTCTTGCTCTGTCGCCCAGGCTAGAGGGCAGAGGCATGATCAAGGCTCGCTGCAACCTCCACCTCCCGTGATCAAGCGATTCTCCTGCCTCAGCCTCTCGAGTAGCTGGGATTACAGGCACCTGCCACCATGCCACGCTAATTTTTGTATTTTTAGTAGAGGCAGGGTTTCACCATCTTGGCCAGGCTGGTCTCAAACTCCTGACCTTAAGTGATCCACCTGCCTCAGCCTCCCGAAATGCTGGGATTACAGGTGTGAGCCACCGTGCCTGGCCAAGAAGAATGGATTTTTAAGAGGATTGCATAGAGACAGTGTGAGTCTAGTGATTACTCCAAGAGATAGTATATTGGATGGAGAGTGACCAAAAAAGAGGATACAGTGAAAAGGAGAAAGAAGCATGACCTCTTGCACATTTTAGATCTTTGCAATATTTATGCAGGTGTAATTTTATATTTTAGTATGTAACTAAACATATTATGAACATCGCCTCATATTTCCATGTTGCTAAAGTTTTTATAATTTTTTCTTTCTAATGATTGTGTATTTGATTATGTAACGATTATGGTATATTAAGTGCATGTATCACTTATCCTATTATAATTCATTTAATTGCTCACAATGTTTCCCTCCTATAAACAATACTGTATGAGACATTTGTATGCATATAAATGTTTCCTTCCCTATGTCCTCAGGGCAAATCTGGTAGTGGGAAATTAGCCTACTGTCCAGAAGTATGTTCTTGTTGTTGCTTCATTGCCAGGGGCAGCAGGGAATGTTCTAGATGGATTCTACCTGAAATCAGGAAATTGCATCAGGTGCTATCACAAGGCTGATATCTTTAGGTTCTGATTCTTCTTCCTTGTTTCCCTATAGCCTCTGGATTCACGAATCCCAACAATGACAACATTACTGTTACCCCACAGTCACCTACCCTGGGAATATTTCCAAACGTTTCTACACATGTATCCAACCAAGAAACTGCAATACCTACTACCCTTGGAATTACCAGCCACTACCCTGTGTCTCAGAATGGCACTGAGGGTCCATCAACCATCACAGGTAAAAAGAGCATTTGTGTCATGTCCCAGAGAGGTGCTGCTGATGCTTGGGTAAAGTACTTAGGATGTTTTCAGACTGCTCCCCTCACCACAGAGGAAATTACACAAGCCTCTAGTATTAATGGTTTGAGTATCATGCTTAGGGCACCCGGAAGGAAGTTCCAGATAATTCTTCTTTCAGTGACAGTTTTCTCAGGCCCATGTCTTGGCAGCTGATCCCGATCAGTAATACCTCCATACCCCTTCTCTCATGCTGAGTTCAGCTTAGTGATAAAATAAGGATCAGGTGACTCCATAGAGATATCCAATCTCTTCTAAAGGAAAGAAGATATGTACAGGTCCAAACTGGGGGGGTCTTTGGCTTCTCTAAGGTAGACCAGCGTCTATTTCAGTTTCAGCATCTATTTTAGTTTCAGGGCACCTCTAACACATTCTAGATTCTAGCTCTGGTTCCAGCAGCTTGAAAAGAGTTTGGTCAGGGATGAGACACAAACTAACTGTTAACTCCCCACACGCCCCTTTCTGTGTTGAGACTGTGTGTATGTATGAGCATATGCACACCCATGTTTTGGTCTCTTTCAGAAACTGCAGTCAATTCCACATCTACCTCTGTGATCACCCCAGTTTATGGAACCACAAACTCTTCTGTTCAGTCACAGACCTCTGTAATCATCTCAGCATTCACTACCCCGGCCAACTTTTCAACTCCAGAGACAAGCCTGAAGACCAGCCTGTCACCTGGAAATGTTTCAGACCTTTCAACCACTAGCACTAGCCTTGCGATATCTCCCACTGAACCCTATACATCATCTTCTCCTAACCCAAGAATCATCAAGGTGGGTGAATTTGGGCCAAAAATGGCAGATTGCCCCTCACTTCATATGTATGTAGGCAAACTGTCTCTTTCCCTCCACCTCTCTCCTCATCCCTCCCAGTGGGATTTGGGTCATGTGGGAATCAGCATGGAAATATACAGTGTAAATATTGCTGGGAGAAGTAGAAACGGGGGAAAGAGGTACGGTTAGGTAGTAAGGCCCATCTGGGCTTTGGGTAGTGCATTTTAGGGAACAAAGAGTAAACAGGATTCTCAGCAATCCATCCATTCCTCTGGTTCTTTCTAGTACCTATCGGTGGAACTTCGACCAGGGCACCATTTCCCTTTGGGAATATTTGGAAACTATTATTCATTTACTGGGGCTGCTCCTCCCGAGATGATTAAGACAAATAACATTTCCTCTACATGAGAGGGTTTGGTGATTGTGCCAGGTCTAGAGAGGCAGTGAAGAGGGGCACTGGCAGTGGCAGGAACTGGGCAAACCTGGGATGGTGGGCTCAGCCTGGCCTTCTCGGCCTTAGGGCCTATGGCTGTCAACAGCTTTCAGCATGCAGGACAGAAAAATAGAAGAGCCTCAGCCATGAGATATGCCTGAGGGATCTGCCTGCTTTCTATTTTCAAAGGAGCCAGGGCTGGGCATGGTGCCTCATGCCTATAATCCCAACACTTTGGGAAGCTGAGGCGGGTGGATCGCTTAAGGTCTGGAGTTTGAGACCAGCCTGGGCAACATGGCAAAACCCCGTCTCTACCAAAAAATACAAAAATTAGCTGGGTGTGGTCGTGCACTGTAGTCTCAGCTACTAAGGAGGCTGAGGCAGGAGAATCGCTTGAACCTGGGAGGCAGACAGGTTGCAGTGAGCCGAGATCACACCACTGTACTCCAACCTGGGCAAGACTCCATCAGGAAAAAAAAAAAAAAGAGCCAAAATGGGAATCTGAAGAGTCCTGGAGGCCAGGAGGGAACTAGGTGCATCTGCTGGTCCACCTCATTATACCTGTTTGCCTGTACGGCCTTCCTGCAAGTTTGTGACTGACTGGAGAGAAAGAGCCTAAATGGGAAAAGATCCTCCCCTCTCACATTCCTGCACCATCCAAGCCAGCGTTTACCAGGATTGCAAATAGCTACTTGCCATAAGCCCAGGCTAGTAACAAAAGTTTTGTCATCTGATGAGGATACAAGTAAAATAGAAGAGAGTATGATTATTAGAAATCTCTAGTCCCCTGACAAATAATAAATTTCCTTTTCCTTAAGACCTCCTAAAAGAGCACCTCACAGAAGGCAAACTGGAAAAAGTTGGGAAAGAAATGAGGAGCAAAGATGCTGGCTTACTTACTTTAGTTTTGTTATTGTTTTTATTTTAATACAGACAGAAATCACATGTTCAGGCATCAAAGAAGTGAAATTGCCTCAGGGCATCTGCCTGGAGCAAAATGAGACCTCCAGCTGTGTAAGTCAACCCCGCACCCAACCTCTTCCTCCTGTCCCCTTCCTCAATCCCTTCTGAACAGCCTTAAACTTTCTTGGATAAGACTGGGTTTGGGTAGGGGTCCGGGGATTTCAGCTTGGTCAGCCTGCTTTTAATACTGAGCTTTCTGTTTGGGGAGTAAGAGGCCCCATCTGGTGGGCAAAAAAGGCAAAAACAGTTCTCATTATTAATTAATTTTGTTCTACTCCTCTTCTCCTCTATAGTACTTTTTTCCCCTCCTCTACAGTATTATTTTTATTTTCCCCTCCTCTCTAGTCCTTTTAAATTGGAGAGAGTCAGATGTAAGTTGCTTTTTGGTTAAGAAAGTCCTTCTCACTCACCAGATATAAATTAGTCACCTAAAATGTCAGTTCCTTTATCATTTCATTTGTTATTATTAAATATTTACATGTAACGCTTTAATCCACACAGAATTTTTTTGCTCTAACCATTTTTCCTAACATTATTTGTTGAATGACTCCCTCTTTCATTGTATGGGATGTTTCCTTTAGCTTATATTAAGCGTTTGGCTTTTTGTTTTGTTTTTTGAGACAGAGTTTCGCTCTGTTGCCCAGGCTGGAGTGTGGTCTCAGCTCACTGCAACCTCCACCTCCCAGGTTCAAGAGATTCTCCTGCCTTAGCCTCCCAAGTAGCTGGGATTGCAGGCACCAGCCACCACGCCCAGCTAATTTTTTTTTTTTTTTGGATTTTTAGTAGAGACGGGGTTTCACCATGTTGGCCAGGCTGGTCTCAAACTCCACGAACTTCTGACCTCTTGATCTGCCCACCTTGGTCTCCCAAAGTGCTGGGATTACAGACCTAAGCCACCATGCCTGGCAGCTTATATTAAGTTTGTATATGTCTCAGGGCATACTCTTCAGACATCTTTTATTTGTTCAGTTTGTCTATACGTTTGCCTATTTTAAATTTTCAAAATTATTGTACATTTTTACTACAGTATTTTTCATATCCAGTCAGGCAGGTCTTTTTTTATTACACTGTAAAAAATGTAAAGTATTTTTTTCTTTTAGAAAAGAATGCAAAAAAATTTGAATTGTAACTGCTTTAAATTTTCTTTATTTTTTCTGGTTTTCTTTCGTGTCTCTCAGCATCTTGTTTCTTTAACTTTGTTTTTTCTCTAGATTTGATGGATTTCTTAGGCTTATTTATCGCATAGATGTCCCAATTTGAATATTTTCAATCTCCCAATTTGAATATATTCAAATTAATTGTCACCAATAGGTTAGAAAGTTAATGGAGTTTTGGGTAATTATTTTGGGTTTGGCCAGTTTCTTGAACTTGCCTATTGAGTCTAGGAGCTTTTTAGTTGATTCCTTTCAGTTTTAAGATAAGTTACTTTGTTATCTATCACAATGTCTTGTTTTTCTCCTCCTGTTTAGTAGTTATGCCTCTTGTTTCAGTTTCATGTCTTACTACATTGGAAAGAATGTGCAGGGCTTTGTGTTATTTTAAATGATTCTGGCAGACCTTGCTTTGTTTCAGTAAATCTAATTTCCTATCAGTAACTCAGCTCTGGAGGGAGGATGAGGTGATAGAAAGAGTGGTATTTACTTACAGAAGAAAACATTTTCTTGCGAGTTGGGGATCCATTTAAGGGAAACACATATGTGATGTGTTGGCATGCATAGATTGGAAAGATCACAGTCTGTAGAGGGCATAAATTACTTACTTTGTGCATTCTAACTCGGTAGTTTTACTACAACCATCAGTTGGGTCTCTCTGACTTACGAATTTGTAAAAATTATACCTGAAAGAATTTAACTTAAGACATCTAAAAACAACAGAAATAGTGAAGACATGAGTGGCATAGTGGAATGACTAAATGTAGTCTGCAAAATAGTTAACTGAAACGCGGGCATACAATGTGCAAGTAATATGCAGCGTGTTTCTGATGCTGATTTTTAACTCAACTCATTAGAAAAAACAATTGTCAAGTTCTTTGCTAATTGTAGCCACGGAAAATGACCATCTGTTTTTCCCCCCCGTCAACTTGGTGGAGCATTTATTTTTCTGTGTATCACACAGGTATGTGCCAGAATGCTAATTCTTTGTGCCTGGAATTTAGAGTTAACTGCAGAGCCTTTGGCTGTCTGTTGCTCTTCAAAGTTCACACGTAACTTGGGTCACTAGACGAGAAAGGTGCCAGACGCTTACTGCTCTTTTAGAAATAATTCCTCTTAACTCTTCTGTGGTCTTTGCTGTCTGGCCTACTTTGTGCCACGGCTGAGAAGATCTCTGCACGTTCTTCTAAGAGTGAGGTAGGATCTGTGAGTGGGGATGTGGAAAGAGAGCAGCTCCCCTCCAGTTCCTCTGCTAAAGAAGACTTCCATCCACACTGCCTCTTCAAGAAGCAACTCTGTGGCAGCTCATATGTGGTGTTTTTATTGCTCTGGTCTTTCCACCAGTGTTGACCCCTTTCTTCCTGAGGGCTCCTCATCCCCAGCCCAAGCGTGGCAATGTCGCCTCCTACTCCCCAAGGTAATTTATCCTCAGCCAGCCATTCTGTTCCAAAATGTTTAGCCACAGCTCCCGATGGTGTCCAAGATGGCCTTGCTTTGGGCCCTACTCCCTGCTTTTCTGATCAACAGTCTGTTTCAAAGGCTGTGAGTGCTGCGGGGCCTCCTAATTTTCCTTAGGTTGCATTTGTACTTTGGGCGTCAGAGGGCCTTAAGGTACTGGTTCTAATGCTGGGAGCCTCAGCCCCTACCTACCTAATATCCTTGTGAAGAGCAGGAAGGATTTGGTTTCCCTGGGCATCACATCCTTGACCACTTATGTATGTTAGTACAGCTCCTGCATCTAGTATATACCCATAACAGGGAATACGTGTGCATGAGTCTCAGCTATCCACACACTCGTTCTGCACTGTGTGAGAGCAGATACGTTAGCCCTAGAGAGCACCAATCTGTTAGCTCTCCCGATGTGGATTCTGTAGGTGTGTCTTCTGTACGTGAATCTGGTAGACATGCCTATCTCAATCAGTTTCCTTTTCCTCCCCAACCATCACCTCTAGGCAGCCAGGGGAAGGGAAGGTGATACCACTCTCATCTCAAACACCTCTTGCCATATCTCAGCACCCTCATTAGCAGGATGTGTCTTCCCAAGTCTAACTTTCATGCTTTTGGCAGCAGTGTCAGCTTGTTTAGTTTTTGTGGTTGTGGTTCCCCAAATAGTTTCCAAAATGTGAGATTACTTTATACTTTTACGCTACACCCATTTGTCCAGAGGAATACACCAAAATATTTCTTGATTGTGGCAAAACACACAGGACATAAGTTATTACCTTAACCACTTTTAAGGGTACCGTTGAATAGTAGTAAGTACGTTCACATTATTGTATAACCAATCTCTAGAACTTTCTGCATCTTCCAAAACTGAAATTGTGTACCCATGAAACAACTCCCTGCTCTTTCCAGACCCTGACAACTGCCATTCTACTTTCTGTTCCTATGAATTTGGCTACTCTAGGTACCTCATATGAGTAGAATCATCGTGTTTGTCTTGATGTGACCGGCCAATTTCACTCAGCGTAATGATTTTAAGATCCATCTATGCTGTAGCACATGTCAGAATTTCCTACCTTTTTAAGGCTGAGTAATATTCCACTGTATGTGTAAACCTCGTTTTGTTTCTTTATTCACCCATTGACGGACACCTGAGTTTTTTCCCTTTTAGGCCGATGTGAATAATACTGCTTTTAACATGAGTGTACAGATATCTCCTTGACACCCTGATTTGAGTCCTTTAGGGAACATATCCAAAAGTGAAATGGCTGGGCCACATGGTAATTCTATTTTTGAATTTTTGAGGAACTGTCAGACTGTTTTTCATAGTAGCCACACCATTTTACATTCCCACCAGTAGTGTACAAGGGTTCTAATTTCTTCTCATCCTCATCAACACATGTTATTTTCTGGGTTTCTGAAATAGCAGCCATCCTAATGGGTATGAGGTGGTATCTCATGGCAGTTTTGATTTACAGTTTCCTGATGGTTAGTGATGTTGAGCCTCTTTTATGTGTCTATTGACCACTTGTAGATCTTATTTGGGGAAAAGTCTAGTCCAGTCCTTTGCCTGCCAATTTGTTCTTTGGAACTACCTGGCCAGGCGCAGTGGTTCGCGCCTATAATCTCAGCACTTTGGGAGGCCGAGGAGAGCAGGTCACGAGGTCAGGGCTTTGAAACCAGCCTGGCCAATATGGTAAAACCCCCACTCTACTAAAAATATAAAAATTAGCCAGGCATGGTGGTGCATGCTTGTAGTCCCAGCTACTTGGGAGGCTGAGGTAGAAGAATCACTTGAACCTGGGAGGTGAAAGTTGCAGTGAGCTTAGATCGCACTACTGCACTCCCACCTGGATGACAGAGCAAAACTCCATCTCAGAAAAAAAAAAAATTACCTATCATTAGTACCACATCTGTTTATATGCAGAGTTTGTAATTACTCAGCTAGCTCACTTTATCCTTATTCACATTGACTTCATCTGAGGCAGGCTGCCTCCAACATCCACTAAAGTTCAGTTTCCATGCAGAAAACATAAGTTACAGATGAAGGATTTATGAAGATGTGTGTCTACTGGAAAGAGCCTGCAATCTGGAGATTATCTCACTTCTCATCCTTGGTTAGCTGCCCATTTGTTAGGTGACTTGAAACAGGTCTCTTCGTTATTCCAGTTCCTATGTGAAAATAGGGTTTTCACCTGCATTGTCAAACTCACACCAAAATAGATAAAATGATTTTAAAAGGGGTGGGGGGGGGAGGAGATGATTGATCCTAGCATCTCAGGGTTGGAAAATACCTTAAAGGTTATTAGAAAAATACCTGTCCCTCCTCCACTCCCCATCCCCATCCCCATCCCAATGCTCGATGTCTTTGCAAAGTTTGAGAATGCTACTCAGAGAGGCTAGATGGGTTTATTACGTTTGCAAAGAAACACGCATGAGCCGATGAGGTTAGGAGCTTGTAAATCTGATTTTCATGAACAAAATGGTGAGGCTATGTCTTCCTCCTGCCCACTCTCCCGTGATGTTTGCCCACAGCCTCTTGGGGGAGGATGTTTATTCCAAGCATCCGGAGAAGCATTGTGCTTTGTTCAGGATCCACCTGTTCCTCTTGGGGCCCAAACACAATTCACTGATGTGGTTGGATTCCAGAGTGGGAGGCTGGCCACTATTATTCCCTTGAATCTAGTCCAAGAAACAGTGCAAGGGGTGGAGGGACCCGTGTGGAGGCCAACTGGTTGGGATGTTAAGTGGAACAACAATTCCCTGAGTTCTTTTGTTTGTTTGCTGCTATGGTTTGTGCAGTCTGGGTTGTAAATGCTATAATGTACACCCACCCGCACACACACACTTGGGAGTCTTACAGTCTAGTCAGAGAAAAATGACAATAACAACAGGCAGAATATGATCAATATGTAGACTCTAAATGATATGTTATATAAGCTATTACTATTATTAGTAATGATAGTAACAGCTATCATTTATCTAGTGCCCACTAGATTCTCAACACGACATTGAACACTTTTTTTTTTGGAAACAGAGTCTTGCTCTGTTGCCCAGGCTGGAGTGCAGAGTGCAGTGGTGTGATCTTGATTCACTGCAACCTCTGTCTCCTGGGTTCAAGTGATTCTCACGCCTCAGCCTCTTGAGTAGATGGGATTACAGATGCCCACCACCATTCCCAGCTAATTTTTCCATTTTTTAGTAGAGACGGAATTTCACCATGTTGGCCAGGCTGGTCTCGAACTCCTGGCCTCATCTGATCTGTCGATCTCTGCCTCCCAAAGTGCAAGGATTACAGGCATGAGCCACCAGGCCCAACTGGACACTCTCATACAATACCTCTTTAGTCACCACAACGATGCAGTGTACAGCTGAGGAATGTGACACTCAGACTAGTTGCGTGACTTGCAAAGAATCCAGTAATGAGCAGAGCAAGGGTTGACGCCCAGTCCGGTAGAAGATAGGACCAGCTTCATTGAGGAGGTAGAAATTAAATTGAGTCTTGAAGGATAGCGAATACCAGGGAGAGGGTAGTGTTCTTCAATCTCCTTGAAATGAGGGTTTTGGAACAATGCATGCTCTTCCCATCTGGGGCTTCCTGGAGGTGGTGCCTTGGTTCCAAATGCTCTTCCCCGCTGGCTTCCTCTGCTCACCCTCTAGCCATTCTCCAAGGCCTATTGTGAGATGTGTCTGCTAATCTTAACCAGGTGTGTCCTCAGCTTCCTTTGTACGCCCATAGCACTTTGGTTGTACCTTTCTTATGGCGCTAACCATGGCAGTAGCTCTGACCTCTGAAGTCTCTTCGTGCCTCCATTTCTTCATCTACAAAATTAGTAGAATAACTCCACCAATCTCGTAGGTTGTGTGAGGCCTAAATAAGTTAATATATGTAAAGCACTCAGAACTGTGCCTGGACATTGTAGGTATCTGTTATTTTATTTTTTCTTTATTTTTGAGCTAGGGTCTCTGTCACCCAGGCTGGAGTACAGTGGCCTCAACCTCTCAGCTCCCCAAGTAGCTGGTACTACAGGTGCATGCCACCACACCTGGTTTCATTTCTAAAATTTTTATAGAGATAGGGTTTCCCTGGGTTGCCCAGGTTGATCTCAAATTTCTGGGCTGAAGTGATTCTTCCCACCTCATTCTCCTAAAGTGCTAGGATTACAGGCATGAGTCGCCGCGCCTGGTTGACATATGTTATTTTAATTGCTGTACATGCTAAATGAAAGCTTTGACCAGGGGGAATTCATAGATTCCTCCCAATCCCCACCCCCCACTACACATGACACATGAATACAACACACACATACATGACACAGGCACAGAGAATTTCATGCAGTGTCCTATATTCAGGGCTTGACAAATTGTCAAGGTGTGGCTTCTTGCACTCAGCAGGTGGAGGAAGGTGACATTTGGTTTGGCGAGTTTATGACCTGCAGGAGCCCTGTCGCTCTGCCTCTCTCGGGAATCAGACCTCTTTCAACTGGGGACACTTCAGAAGCCCAGAGTCATCTAGACAAGAATCTCCCTCCTCCTCATCCAGACTCATGATGCTGGGGAGTGTGGGTACTCGAAGCCATGTAAGGCTCCCCTGAGACAACCGGATTTAGAGAGGTGGAGACTGTCCATCGGTTCGGTGTGGCATCCAAGCTACTTAGTGCAAATGCTGTTCAGAAAAACAAATGTTTCCAAAGGCAGAGTGTCTATCCAAGGACTTATGGGAGACCTGCAGAATTGTTCCTTTTCCTGAGGGCTGAAGCAGCAGTGGCCTGAAAACTCATTTCTCTGTAGCCATGTTTCCTGGGGATTTTTTGAGGCTCCAGTTGGGCTCATGTCTCTGTGACCTGGAGTTTGGCTAACCACACTGTCCTGGCCTCATCCAAGCCCAGTTATTTTCCCTTAGCTGCTTCACATTCCAGCTGGGTCCTGAGGCCAATCTTGACCTTGCTTTGTGTAGGAGCAAAGGAGCCTGGGTTTTCCTGCCTTGGGTCACAGCAGTGGGAAAATACCCAGGCTCCATTCCAACTGGGAGGACCCAGGGGCCTTGTTGCAAGCAGCAGCCCTGCCTGCAAACAGGAAGTTTTCTCCTCCTCGGAGGCCCGGTTCTGATGATGGTCACACGCCACCCCAGCAGTTTTCCCCTAACAGGAAAGTTGTCAGGGCTGTTCAGGCATTTCCTTCTCTGCCATCTGCCATCCGGACTGAAGAGAAAGTCTTAGTTTCAATTCCTTTCCTGTACAGGGGCGATCACTCTGATTGGAGGCTGCTGGAATAAATTCTGACTCACCGTTGAAGAATTATCAGAGCTTTTCTTCCAAGTCCAAGTTCCTGGGTCTGATAGACCAATTAGCAACCTGGAGAAAAATCTATGAACTTCATTAAAACTGAGTTCCATGCTTTTAATGGAAAAGGGGGGATGGAAGATCAGACAAAAAGGCCATTTCAGTTTGAGCAGCGCACTTCAAGAGGCTCCTTTAGGTAGTAAGAGGGAGGAGGCCACTGAGGTTTCCACTGAGTGTATATTACAGATTTGTTCTCTGTTCCTCACCTCCCGTGGCTTTTCTTCCATCACTGGGGACTGCTGTAATCTTGAAACAGAATATTTTCGTTAAGTTATTATTGCATCGTTACTATTTTCTGTTGTTGGCCATTTCTTTTGAGTTTAATTTACATATGTATACACAGGCAATGCTTCAATGAGACCATTTGTTTAAGTTTGTTCTCTGACATCTTAGATACTAGTAGATATGCATTTTGGTCCTAGGAGATTATTTAGGTTTTTTTCCAATAAGAAAAAATAATGTTGTCGCACATATACAGTTAGCAGTATTTTTTTTTTCCGCTGGAATTTTAGAAAGAAGAATCCTTAGGGACGGGGTAAGAGTATGACTTTAATCAGAATTATTGCCTGAGACTCTGGGTGCAATTTAGGGTAGAGCAGTAATTTCATCTCTTGCTCTTCATTTTTCTCCGTCTTCCCAGGTGGAGTTTAAGGAGGCCAAGGGAGAGGACCTGGGCCAAGTGCTATGTGGGGAGGTGAAGGCTGAGGCTGAGGCTGGGGCCCGGGTGTGCTCCCTGCTCCTTGCCCAGTCTGAGGTGAGGCCTCAGTGCCTGCTGCTGGTCTCGGCCAACAGAACAGGTAAGGTGCACCTCTGTCTGGGGAAACTGGAAAGGAGCAGGGCTGAGGTTAGAGAATCCTGAGTGGAGATGGGGCATCTCAGATCCAGAGAGACCACGGGTGCTGGAGAGAAGGGCTTGGCTGATTTTGGGAGAGGGCCTCCCGAGATGGACCACCTTGGCCATTACAGCATGTTCTAGAATAACATGGGAGGGTGGAGCAGGATAAGCTGGTTTCCCTTCTAGATTTAGTAACCTCTGTTTCTAATTCTAGAAATTTCCAGCAAACTCCAACTTATGAAAAAGCACCAGTCTGACCTGAGAAAGGTAAGTTCTCTGAGATGATGGGTCTCAGAGGGAATGCCCAGGCAGGGGAGCTCCCTGGAGTAAGTGGGGGAGTCATTATCTTCTCCGGTTCTACCTACCGTCCTTCTCTGAGTCTTCTCCTTTCTAGTCTTGAACCAGAAATGGTGGGGTGTGGCTGAACTAAGAGATGTCAGTCTCAAATCCCATTTCAAAAATTCCTGAGGTCAACGCCCTCAAGCATCTGTGCACTGCTGAGTCACACACAGGGGGCTAGAGTCGGCTGGGCTCCACCGTTGGCAAGTGACAGGCTGTATCTTTCGTGTTTCTTTTCAAGCTGGGGATCTTAGGTTTCACGGTGGAAGATGTTGCGAGCCACCAGAGTTATTCCCGAAAGACTCTGATAGCGCTGGTCACCGCAGGAGTCCTGCTGGCTGTCTTGGGCATCACAGGCTATTTCCTGATGAATCGCCGCAGCTGGAGCCCCACAGGAGAAAGGCTGGTCAGTTCTGGGGGCCAGGGCAAAGGAAATGAGGAAGATAATGAGTTTCCGGGGAGTTCAGTGGATGTCATGGAGCAGGAGGGGAAATACCAGAAAAAGCCCATCTGTGAGCTTACAAAAAGATATGCATGTGTGCACATATTCAGTGGAAAATTCAAAATATTACAGAGCAAATTGGGAGGGGACAGTAATGGTGCCAGCCCACCTACCCAGTGTGGTAGCAGATGATCCATGTCATTTATTCACTATGTTTTCTGGGATAGTTCAGCTTGGTGCCACCAGAACAGGCTGTTAAGTCGGCCACACTGTATTTGCAACCCTATTAAATGTCCAGTGGGTTTCCCTTTGCTCAAAAGGAGACACATGGAAGGAGAATCTCCTTTTGCTGTTCAGGATGAAGGAGGAAAAGGCTGAGGTCTGACTCTTGGCCTCTGGCCTGTCCCCTACTCTGGGGAGGTCGTCCCAGCCTTCTTGGGACTGCCCGTTTCCTAGCGGGAGCTGGCAGCTGTGAGGCGGTGGCATGGTGTGGTGCCTCTCCTATGTCCTTTCTCCTCTAGGAGCTGGAACCCTGACCACTCTTCAGGAAGAAAGGAGTCTGCACATGCAGCTGCACCCTCCCTCCGATCCTCCTTCCCACCTCCCCCTGCCCCTCCTCCCGCCTCCTGCCCACACTTCCTATTTGAGCCCCTCCCCTATCCAGTGTCTCACACCCCTGCTTACCGGATAATGCTACTTTATTTATACACTGTCTAGGGCGAAGACCCTTATTACTCGGAGAGCGGTGGAGGCCAGGGCTATAGCTCAGGACCTGGGACCTCCCCTGAGGCTCAGGGAAAGGCCAGTGTGAACCGAGGGGCTCAGGAAAACGGGACCGGCCAGGCCACCTCCAGAAACGGCCATTCAGCAAGACAACACGTGGTGGCTGATACCGAATTGTGACTTGGCTAGGTGGGGCAAGGCTGGGCAGTGTCCGGGAGAGCGCCCCTCTCTGCATCTGACCACGTGCTGCCTCCAGGCTGGAGGTGACATCCCTTACGCCCAACCCTTCCCCACTGCATACACCTCAGAGGCTGTTCTTGGGGCCCTACACCTTGGGGAAGAGCAGGTAAACTCCTGCCCTTTACACATTCGGCTCCCTAGAGCCAGACTCCAGTCTTCCTTGGGTAACCGTGTGATGGGGGAAAGCCAAGGTCCGGAGAGGCTCCCAGGAATGACTGATGGCCTTGCAGCACTCACACACGACCCCTTCCCCTTCCCTCCTCCTCTCTGCCTCATTACAGGAACCTCCCAGGGGAAAGATGGGCTTTTCTAGGCTGCAATGTTCTCCCAAGAAGCTTTGATTTTTACTGTTTCTTCTCTCTACTTTGGGGAAACCAAAGTAACCCTTTGCACCTGCTCTCTTGTAATGATATAACCAGAAAAACGTGTTGCCCTGAACCACTTCCCTTATCCCTCCTCCAAGACACTGTGGACTTGGCCTCCAGCTCCTCTCTTGTTCTCTAAGTTCCACTGAGCTCCATGTGCTCCCCCACCCTCCCCACCATTTGCGGAGGCCTGCACAGTTTTCTGGCTGGAGCCTAGAACGGGGCTCCCAAGTTTTAGGACTAACAGCTCAGTCCTCGTCTCTCTGGGGCCACACAGAAACTTTCTGGGCTCATTTTTCTCCCTCTGGTTCCAAGTAGACAGGACCATGGGACCAGGTCTTGGAGCTGAGCCTCTCACCCTGTCCTCTTCCTCTGAGGCTGGGTCCTGACCTTATCCTCTGATCTCCATGGCTTCCTCCTCCCTCCTGTCGACTCCTGGGTTGAGCTATGGCCTCAGTCCCCCAGCAGATGCTTTTCTGTCTCTGCCTTCCTCACCCTGAGCCCCTTCATTGCTCTGCACCTCCATGTGGTCAGAGCCCCAGATCAGCTCCTAACCCTTATCACCAGCTGCCTCTTCTGTGGGTGACCCAGATCCTTGTTTGCTGTTGATTTCTTTCCAGAGGGGTTGAGCAGGGATCCTGGTTTCAATGACAGTTGGAAATAGGACTTTCCAGAGAAGAGAGGATTGGGGAGATTTTTTTTTCTGAATAAAAAGTGGCGTGTTTAAGTACTGCAATTAAAGTGATACTGAAACACATCTGTTACATGACTCTGTCTTAGCTGGGTATGCCTGAGTGCAAGAATGGCATCCTCCATTAGACCTAGCTAGACTGTGCAGTGATGTGGTGGGGAAGACTAGCCAGGGAAGAGGTTAGACCACCTCAGCAGACACAGGCACCAGCCAGGGAGTGAGGGCTCTTTAGCCAAGTCTGCTAACTACTCTCCATGGGGAGAGGAAACATAGAAAGGCAGGCCCAAATGCACCAGGGAGCTTCAGAATGGAGGGTGGTGTGCTGGGGTCTTAGGAGCTGTACCCTTCATGAACACCCTTCTGAGAAGAGGAACATAGTGATCGCTGCTTGCAAAACAAAGGGAAGGAGCAATGCCTTGTGCACCCTCTATTATCAGGCCATCCCCCTCCCCAGACCCCCCAGGTCAGAGCAGACACGGTGAAGGACTATTCGGGGACTGTTGTTTAGAGATCTGGCAGCCAACCTAGGGAGGGGGCTGCTTTCTGCCTTCAAGGTTAAGACAGCAGCCTAATTAAAAAAAAAAACAAAACTGTAAGTATGTCCCTCCCCCAGCTTTCAGAACAACCCCCACCCCACCCCTACCAGGCCCGCCATAGGAAGTGGGGGAGGGAGTGCTGCCGGACACTGCTGAGGAGCTCCAGGAAACACTCCCAAGTGTGTCAACAGTGACAGAGGCAGTTGGGGCCAAACAAAGGTTGATTCTTCCATTCTTATCTCCGCAAAGCCAGACCTTTCCCTTCAGCACTCCTCCACCCCCACCTCCTTCGTGCTTTTCTCCAACCCCTCTAACCATAGGTTCCTCCCCAGAACTCAGGGGAGGCAAAATGAGGCTCAGAGACTTCTCTCGAAGGCGATGGTTGCCTTGAGGGTTGGAGCAAAGGATGATGGTAATCAGTAGGGAAGTCCAGCCAGCCTGCAGCTAGTTGCACATCTTGCCTTGACATGATCCCGTGAGGGTCTATTCCAGGTAGCACATCAGGTACAGGGTTCAAACTCCTAGGAAACATGGGAGGAGGAGAAAAGGCAACTGAGTCTTGGAACCGCCTCCAGCCTCAGGACTAGCAACCTGCAATGCAAGTCACCCTGTTTGTTGCAATGTGTCTGCAGGCTTTGGGAGGAAGGGGTATGTGCGTGTTGGGGGTGGGGTGGGGCAACTGGTTCCCTCTGACGGCTGGACAGCTTGCCCTGAAGAATTTCCCTGCTTTCTGGAAAAATCCAACTTTCCCACCCTGGGCCTGAGCATCCTGGTACAGCAATGGCGCCACCTGCTGGCCTTATGGAACAACTGCTCAGCCTCAGCTCAATCGCCTCCACGTTGGACCGTCCCACCCTCTAGTCCAATTTCTCTTGTAGGCAAGCCTCATGTAACTATAGAACGTCACTGCTGAAGAGGACTTTAAAGATGCATTTAATTCAACTCCCTTATGGTATAAAGACAAACGAAGGCTCAGACGGGAGGTGGTTTGCCCAATCGATCACCTGGAATTCGGAAGTCCTGAATCCGCAGCTTTTCCTTCCATCATATCACCCTACTTTTCTGCCGAGGCCTCCTCCGGGCTCCTCCAGTTGGATGTCATGAAGTCAGTGTGGCACTGTGAAGACAGGTTTGGGACCTCACTTCTGGAGCATTTCATCGACATAAGCTATCCTAGGTCTGTCCAGCCAAGCAGGTCCTGGAGGAGCCTCGGGACAAAGATCCCTGGAGGCCATGAGGCTCGGCTGCCTCGAAGCCCACAGTGAGCCCAGGAGAATTAGCTGTAGGGCATTACATTGTTCACTATGGAGCGCATACCTGGAATTATCTTCATCTGAATGGCTAAATAAAAAAACCATCTAAGTCCGGATAAATCGATCACTTCCATCCCACCCCCTCTAGGTAGATTAATCCCAAACCTTTTTTCACAAAAGCGGTAATAGGTCAGCTGTTTTGTGCAACAGGATGCTGCTTCTCTTCCTGAAGCCCCCATCGAAGAGGTTCCAAGCCACCATTCAGTCATTCATCAAGTCTTATGATGTGCCAGGCACTGTGCCAAATGTGCCAGAACATCTATTATGTGCCAGACACTGTTCTTGAGACTGGGAATAGAGCAAACACTCATGAAGCTTATAATTCTAGCAGAAGAGAAGGACGGTAAACAATGTCATCTCAGTAAGTATATACATATGTTTTCAGGTCATGTTGAGAGCTATGAAAAATACACAATATATCGGGAATAATGGTTGGTATTTTACATATGTGGTTGCTTTCAGAAAAATAACAGTGGAGAGCACAGGTTCAGTTGAATGAAGTGGAGAAGCAGGTTGTATGCCAAGCTGGGAGAGATTAGCCCACACAGGGGAAAGCACAAGTCCAAAGCCCAATGATGAAAAGCCACCAAGTGCAGAAAGCCTCATATGACAGGGCAAGATGGCCATAAGGTTGTGTCAGTGAGTGGGGGTGGGGAGAGACAGGAGGTCAGACTACATGAGGCCTTTTAGTTGTAGATTGGGAAGCCACTGGAGGGTTTTGAGCAGAGAAGTCATATGATCTGCTTTATGTTTTAAAAGGATCATGCTGTCTGCTGAGTACAGAATACAGGTTGAGGGATGAAAAGTAGAAGGAGACTGTAGCAGGAAAATGAGCATGGCTGGGAGCAGGTAATCGTATTGGCCGTGATGAGATCAAGCAGAATTCAAAAAGTGTTTTGAAGGTAGAGCTTACGGGACTTGCTCAGTCCATTTATTTCTTCAAATAACAATCACACTAACAATGATAGTAGCTAACATTTTTTGACTCCTTACTGTATGAAAATTGAGACACGGTGCCAATATTTAAATAGCATACTTTATTTAATATTCACAGAAATCCTGTGAAGTAGACTCTATTATCTCAGAAAAAGAAACTGAAACTCAGAGAATAACAAGGGACTGTGCTAGGTGCTCAGTGGCAGAGGCAAAGATGAATAAGATGTGAGTTTATTTGAACACCAAATGTTTAAGTCTTGTGGAGAATATGACACACATTCAAACCAACAAGCAAGAAAAAAAATACACGGCAGAAAAATGAGACGTAACACAAGGAAAGACTAAATGAAGTGCTGTGTATCCAGACGTGGGCAGGACTCTTTCCAGCTGGGAAGATCTGAGACTGGATCATGGACAGGTGGTTTCTGAGTGAGTCCTCTAAAAATGAATACGATTTTGATGACAGTAATGAGTGAGGACATTTGAGACTAATAGAAGAGTACATACAATATGTAACGATGGGGAAAGATAAGGTGCTTTCAAAGGACAATGTGTTTCCTGGTATGACAGAGAAGTAGAATGTGTTAGGGGAAGCTGAGTACCAGAAAGATCTGGGTGTCATCATTTGTGTAGGGTGTTTAAAGCTAAACCACAGAGTTTAATTTTATTCAACAGAAGAGGAGCTACAGAAGAGTTTCCATTTATTCATTAATGTATTCATTTATTCCAAAAATATTTCTTGAGTGCTTATGATAAGCCAGGCACTGTGCCAGGCACCTGGAATAAGACACAGTCCCTTCTGTCAAGTCTTTATATTGGGTGGATGTGGGAGGGACAGATGCAGAACAATATGCATTGAGTGTAATGCATATGCTGTGATGCAGAAAGCTCTGAGTGGGAGGGGCATGGAAGCCATGGAAGACCATGGAAAGTTTCCCAGGAGAAGTGATGTCTGGGCTGACCCTTTGGTCAAGCAGGAGTTAAAGAGGAGAAAAAGAGAGAGATATCAGTGTTCCAGAGAGAGGAAGAAGTCTTGGCCCAGGAGCAAAGTGAGGGTGATTGTTCCAGAAATGTGAGTGATCCTTTTAAGGCCCAAGAAAAGCATATTATTCTTCTTTATACCTTCTATTTCTTTGCTGAGTCTTTCTGTTCTTTTGTTTCAAGTATGCTGCAATTGCTCATTAAAGCGTTTTTATGATGGCTGTCTGTCTTAAAGTTCTTGTCAGATGGTTCCAACATTTTCATCATCTCAGTGTTGGCATCTGTTAATGTTTTTTTTTCCTCAATCAAATTGAGATGATCCTGGTTCTTGGTATTACCAGTGATTTTTAATTGTATCTGGAAATTTGGGGTTTATGTTGAAAGACTGGATCTTATTTAAATCTTCTGTTTTAGCACACCTCCTTTGATACCACACTGGTGGGTCCAGGTTCCCCATTCAGCTGCTGACAGCTGTAGGGCAGAGGGGTGGGATAGGGTGAAGGGTGTACCTCATTACTGCTGGGTCAGGGTAGAAGTTCAGGTTCCCCAGTAGATCTTTGTTGATACCACCCTGGTGCCATGCCATTCCTTGAGTTCAAAAGTCCCTCCCAATTCTGCCTTCTTCTATCAGAATCTCCTTATGTTTGATTTATACATAATATCCAGGGTTTTTAGAGGTACTTAACAGGAGGGATAAGAAAAAGTGTGTCTACTCCATCTTGTCTGGAACTGGAAGTTCAAGTCAAAAATAAGAGAGAGGAAAGGAAATCACAAGCCATGACACTGGAGAGTTAGGCAGGTTCTATACCAGCTGTTCTCAAAGCTCTCTTACACTCTTAAAAATTTAGAACTTCAAAGAGCTTCTGATTTTGAAGGTTACATCTATCAATAACTACTGTTTCAAAAATTAAAATTGAAAAAAATTTAAATTATTTATTACTTTGTTTAAAAGTAACAATAATAATCCCATTGCATGATAACGTAAGTAATGCTTTTCTTAATGAAAAATAATAATTTCCCAAAACAAAACAATTAGGAAAAAGAGTGTCATTGATTTAGACTTTGGTAAATCTCTCTAATATCTGGCTGAGGAGAAGAATGCTGATTTTTTTATCTGCTTCTGAATTCAGTCTGTTGTGATATTATAGTGACTGGTAGCCTCTGAAACACTCCACTGTACATTTGTGAAAGAATGAATGTAAAAAAGGAAAATAGAATTTTAGTATTGTTATGAAAATAGTTTTGATCTCAGAGACCACTTGGAAATGTTTTAGGGAACCCCCAGAGGACCCTGGATCACACTTTGAGAAACGTGGCTCTAGACATGTCACTATTTCAGCAGTAACTAGGTACATGTGGCTGCTGAACACTTGAAGTGTGGCTAGTGCAAATGAGAGACAGAACTTCCACTTGTATGTAATTTAATAAACTCAAATTTAAAAACTAAAATAGCACAAAATTTTTGTTGTTGTTGTTGCTAAAAATGACCTTATAGTTTTGGTAGAATACATTTCCCTTTAACCCTTCAGAATTTAGCATCTGAATTGAGATATGCTGTACATGTTAAATACATGACAGATTTTGAGAACTTAGAAGAAAAGAATGTAAGATATTTCATTAATATTTTTTATATTATGTTTTGCTCTGATAGTATTTTTGATATGTTGCGTTAAAATGTAGTTTAAAATTAATTTAGGCTGTATTTGTTAAAATCTTTAAAATGTGGATACTAGAACATTTAGAATGACATACGTGGTTCACATTTTATTTCTCTTGGGCTGTGCTGCTCTAGATGAATCTAGATGACGAAGATTTTGTGTGC
This sequence comes from Cacajao melanocephalus, assembly GCA_963573385.1. Classification (NCBI taxonomy): domain Eukaryota; kingdom Metazoa; phylum Chordata; class Mammalia; order Primates; family Pitheciidae; genus Cacajao; species Cacajao melanocephalus. The sequence continues at coordinate 3,002 of CAUYLG010034426.1, read as the reverse complement.
CATAGAAATCTTATTCTTTTCTTGAAGGTACTGTGGAGCCACTGAAAAGTCTGAAGTAGATAGAGGAGTGACATCAGATTTGCATTTTGGAAGACTTACTTTGGCTTCAGTGTGGAGCATGGACTGAAGGAGGAACCATTTAGGGTTAGGAGGTGATTGCGTTATTGAAGGGTAGGAAGACTGCGGCCTGAAGGAAAGTGGCTAAACTGGAGACCTGTGGCTGGGCGCGGTGGCTCCCGCCTATAATCCCAGCACTCTGGGAGGCCAAGGCAGGCGGATCACTTGAGGTCAGGAGTTCGAGACCAGCCTGGCCAACATGGCAAAACCCTGTCTCTACTAAAAATACAAAAGTAGCCGAGCATGGTGGCGCATGCCTGTAATACCATCTACTTGGGAGGCCGAGGCACAAGAAACTGCGGGGGAGAATCCATGTTGTTTTAAGCTTTTGAATTTTGGGATAATTTGTTATTCAGCAACAGATAATGAACTCAAATAAGCCTCAAAGGAGACTTAGAAGGGAATACGTCAAGATATGAGAACCATGAGCCTGGGATCAGGAGAATATTTCCTGGAGGACAGCCTGGAATACGGTGGCAAATACTACTGAATGGCAGAGGACTGGAATTTTCAACAAAGAGGTGATTGATAACCTTGGTGAAAGCAGTCAGGAGAGTGGGGGAGGGCAGAGACCAGATTATCATAGGCCAAAGAGTAAATAATAAGAAAAGCTGTAATTTTTCCATTATCACATTTGTTGGGGGGAAAAGTACCATAAGTTTCATAATCCCCATTTAAGGTATGAGAAAGCCAAAGTCATATTGCTAATATATGGCAAAATCCTCCTGACCCTTCCACCAGTGATATATTGAAGAATTCTCTCTGCTAGCATGGTGGCTCATGCCTGTAATCTCAGCACTTTGGGAGGCTGAGGCAGGAGGATTGCTTGAGACCAGGAGTTCAAGACCAGCCTATGCAACATAGCAAGATCTGCCTCTATGCAAATAAACTATAATAAAAATAAATTAGCCAGGTGTGATGGCGGATACCTGCAGTCCCAGCTAATCAGGAGGCTGAGGCAGGAGAATCACTTGACCCAGGAAAGAGGTCAAGGCTGCAGTGAGCCATGATCGCACCGTGGCACTCCAGCCTTGGCAACACAGTGAGACCCTGTCTTTAAAAAAGAAAATTCTCTTCACTTACGTTCATTACTGTTTCTTGGAAGAGTTCTGATAAATTCAGTTTTTGCTACTTCATTCCATTTCCAGTGACATTCTTGAATCCCTTATGATTGTGGGGCCCCAGCCGGCTTCCTAGTGGGGATGCTCCTTCATTTGTTTCTGCCTAACTCACCTCATCCCCCACTGCCTTGGGTAAGTACTTAGAAAGTGAACTGACAAATTAAAGGGAGACATTCTTTCATTCATTCCATAGCTATTTATTGAGCTTCTTATAAGAGCTTCAGCTACCTGGCCAGCTTTCTTAGACATCAATGGACAACCAACTTGTCATGGCAGTTTTACATATGAAGTCAGCACTCCACAAGCAAAAGAAAATCTGCCTTAGCTTCCTAGAGATGGGGAGGCCCTACCCAAGGTCGAATAGAGCACAGTAAAATTCAGCAACTGCAGCATCAACAAATGAAGCAATCAGAGTAATCACTGAGCAGTGATTAATAGCAACATCTCTTCTTGAGTCTCAGACATGAAGCTATAGATAGGTAGCTATTCCTAGCTCTAACTCTATTTTAATGTATTTGGCCTTCAGTCAATCAATTCACCTTCCTCTGACAGACTCCCGCGCAGAAAGGTTTCTTGAGTAATGTTTGCCCTGGGGGTGCAACCCACTTCAGACCTGCTTGAGCTGCACCAAGTGGCCACATGGTGTCGTAGTCACTCTCTCTGGCTTTGGAGTCAAACAGCCTGCATTTGGAGTACAGCCCTGATGTTAACTATGTGACTTTGAGCAGATTACTTTTTTAACCTTTTCCATCCTTGGTTTCCTCATCTGAAAAAAAAAAGGGGGGGGGGGGCAAGGGATAATATCTACCTTATAGTATTACCGTAAGTATAACAGGAAGAAAAAGATGTAATGCAAAAAATGACTGCTGTATTTCTTTATTCTAGGGTGGAACAGGATTTATCACAGAGGCACTTCACTCATTTGTTGAGAAAAAAATATTTTGTTTAACTTTTTTGGTTAAGAAATGCAGCCGAGGATCCAATTATCAGCTCCTACTCTGATCTCAGAGTGAGAATACCCCAGAATGGAGATGTTTGCTCAAAAGAGTTAAATTTCCTTTGTGTCAAAAAGTAACAGTAATCATACTTTCAGGGAGAGGTGGAGGGCAGTACAGAGGTGAAGAGGAAGAATTGGGGAAAGGGAGAAATGGTTGCAGGCAGGGCTCTGGGAGGCAGAGCAGCCAGGGAAAAGCGTGCTGGGCATGCTAGTGTAATGATTTTCAGCACTGCCTGCTCCAAGTGGTGCTGTAACGATCCTATGTTGCCTTGACCTTTAGTAAAAGTCTTCCATGCAAAATGACCTTATGTCCTGGGGGTCTTTGGGGAAACAAGAAAATAAGGGGCCTGCTTGTCATGAACGAGAGTGATGGGATAAGAGGACAACATTGTCGGCTGGGCACGGTGGTTCATGCCTATAATCCCAGCACATTGGGAGACCAAGTAGGGTGGATCATGAGATCAAGAGATCAAGACCATCCTGGTCAACAAGGTGAAACCTCGTCTCTACTAAAAATGCAAAAATTAGCTGGGCATGGTGGCGCGCGCCTGTAGTCCCAGCTACTCAGTAGGCTGAGGCAGGAGAATTGCTTGAACTCAGGAGGCAGAGGTTGCGGTGAGCCGAGATTGCACCATTGCACTCCAGCCTGGGTAACAAGAGCAAAACTCCATCTCAAAAAAAAAAAAAAAAAAAAAAATTGGACAATATGGAAGGGAACCGGTGGAAGGTGCCTGTGTGACGGGGGGCCGGAAATACAAAGGGAAAAG